>JAEPRC010000079.1:11138-55081 GCA_016758945.1 Mucor plumbeus
CGAGCCTTTCGGTTAATTGATTGAGAAATAATAAACTAGGCGTTTCTTATATCCGATTCTAGACTTGTTCTTTCATATTCTAAATAGTAATCAATGGATTGTATAATCTATTGATTGGTTATAGAAGGCGATAAGGTATGATACTTGGTGGAATACAACAACGTTTACCTTTTGATAAATCAGTATGAAATGTTTATGCACTCCTTTACTTTCGCTTTTCCCAATATTTGCATTTTCCTCTTTTCTTCTATGGTATTCTACGTATACTCACTCTAAAGAAGTGGAAGTTATATTAGTTGAAAGCCCTTAATGCCACCTTTACAACGATTTGTAGAGTAAATATATAGAATGAAAACTTAAGAAGTATTATCGGTTTAACCACAATTTTGCAAGACACTGTTACAGGTTTTCCTCTAACTGTATGTTAAAAGAGGAGTGTTATATCAGAATATAGATATGGCTCTACTGTAGTTGTATTCTCAGGATATTGTTATTATTGTCACACTATTAATAACTATTTATATCACCTGATGATCTCCTTTATATATAGTCTCATTCTTTACATTGAATAAAACCCACCTTTTACTCTTGTCTAATTCTTATTAGTTACGATATAACAAGGCGTATTCAAAAATTTGATCAAGTTTGGTAAATTTACAAATTAAAATAATTTTAACATTAAATACAGCTGAAATTTACAGCGTTTGAAAATACACTAGACAAAACGGGCTGCAGTGGAATTACATACTAAAAAGCTTGATAATCATAAAATAACTTAATTTACAAGTATCACTCACAGAGTTCATGCCACTTGAAATATTAAAGTGCAGCAATAATAAACATATACTCAAAGTGAACACAATAACAAGCGCATGCGAAAATACAAAATACTTTTGAACCAATACATGTCGTGTGAATGATAGCACCCTTGATCGCAGTGCAATCGATTACACAAATAATGACATACTGTGTATACCAAAAAATATTTTACCTAATTCAATAAATAATAATATCAAAGATATTAGGTTTAATCAACTATTGCCCTGTGTCATAGTTACACTACCAATGAATAAGATTTCAAGCACACATTAGAATTCACACCTTAAAATCAAGGTTACCTAAATAGATATAGCCAATAGCTCCCAAAAGGCCCACATTGTCACACTTGACATATAACCCTTTATGGTCGATGCTTCGCATGATTTAGTATCCTTTTAACATAATATCAGTAACAACAACTCTGTTTATATATACAGAATAAAGATACTAGAAAATAAAGTTAAAACTAGATATATTTATTGAGTATATTTTGTATCAAAAAAGATGACGAACTTTTTAACAAGCATTAAGAAACAGGGTATTTATAGTTTTTTTGGAAATGTGGAATCAGTAACAGATTCTATAACAGATTGGCCAAACCAGTTTTGACAGTAATAACATTGCACCAAGCTAAGTATCTAGAGTATTCATGCTTGAATAAATTTATAGAATAGATCTTCTTTTCAATTAAATAACGCAACTCGAATTTCAAGGACAAATTCGTGATTAAATCATCCAACACCTTCGTGCTACACGATTTCATCGTAGCCTTCATGTAACATAACTAACTGTAATAAAGGTACAATGCATCATTATAACCTCATTCTTCTCACTCTAAGGATTCTAACCAGCTAATACTTATTTGCGAACTTCTACTATTGATGATGCTATACGATCTAGATTCACCCGACGTAGTCTATGTTCTAAACAAACTCAAAATTAGAAGATTACTCCATTCAAGTCTGATGGTATACAAGTTCTCTAAATCACTATAAATACCCTCATGCTTTTTCAATTATATTTAATCTTCAGAAATCTTTTGTAATAAAACTTTAGCTGATTATAATTGTATTTTTACCGCTTTTATTTTTATATTTTTTTTATTTTAGTAAACAACTTCGTTATTTACTGCACGGGCCAACAAATTAGACATTAAGGCATCACCAGCATTGTAATTGTAATTAGCTGTTGCTATTTATTACAAGAAAAAAAATTTTGTTTGAAAGAAAAAATAATGCATAGGAGATTTGTGATTATACCACACCACCACGGCAAAAAAAATTATTACATGAAGTTGATAAAATTTACCGTCGCCATGCAACATATTGCACGATTAAAATGATATAAAATACAAATAAAGAGATGATCATCAAAGGCTCTTTTCTCCTTGAATTTAACAAAAAACGTAATTCCTTATTTCTTAATGAATGTACAGTACAAAGACTTTTTGTAAATTCAATTGAAGTACTGTATTTGAAATGAAAGACTATTTTACTACCTTGTTTCAATTTACAATGAGTTGTTCCATTTGTATCTACTATATTTTCTGATTTAAGCATCCCATACATACCATTGCATTATAAAAATAACAATTTGAATGAATTTTCTCTTAATTTTCATACAGCTCAGGTATGGCGGTAATTTAAATCAAATTTTTTCTAATGATGAAAAAATTGATAAAAACAATCCTAAATTTATAAATGCGAAATTAACATCGAAAGTGTATAGTAACCTGGATAGGTCTATTAAATAGTCTCAACATGAAATTTAATTTTACATCTAACCGTATATTTATTGAAAACTTTTATCACCAGAAATATTACGAAAAACGCAAAAACATAAAAATTAGTTTTTAGTGATTTCAAAAATACTTTTATTATAAGATTTTAAAATTAGCATTAAATATAAATAAAATAAAAAAATACCTATTATTTGGGGTATTATTTGTCGCTCTAGCAATATTTTTCATAGAGTTATCAGCTTTTTTCGAAAAAGCCAAATTTTGGACAAGGATAGACAAGGAAGAATTCATAATTTTTTGAAATAAATTTTATAGTGAAATAAAATAAAGCTAAATGAAAGAATCATTTTTGGCTTATAAAGTATATGTTTAAACGGTTGCTATCTCGAGTTACAGTCCGTTGAAGTTACGTTTTTGTACTCTTTTAATGGAAATATATTTATAAATAGTGTATTAGATCAATCAAGATTTTTACTAAATTTATTTTTCTTCTTTTGTATACTTATTTTGAAATACTATTCTTAAAGATTACTTCAAAATTGCAAGAGTTATCAACTGAAAAGTAGATTTTGTGGTAACTATCTCGGTATTTTAAGATACAGTCCGCATAAACGGAGTTTAATAGTTTAGTCCCCGTAATCCAAGCTCAATATGTAGTGAATCTACTCTGAAGAGATTTTTTTGGTACAGTTTTTAGGGCATCGCTGTAAAAAGTATTCTAAAAGAAGTTGTTTTCTTTAATATACTGTATCCATCATAATTAAGTTTATTTTTGCATATTTTAGTGCGAAATGTGCAAGTTATACACTATTTTTGGACTTTAAACCAAACAATTTGGGTACTTTTGTTACAGTCATAACTCGATTTAGGGACACGGTGGGAAATGGAAAAGTGTCCGTTAAATCTAGCATTCTCAAAACAGCCAAGCGCAAGTGAGCCCGAGCAATTTAATCTAGAATTTGTCGAGCACTAAATATTTAAAATTAAATAACACAAGCAAGAAGCCAAGCCCAAGATGTCGTATAATTAAGCTCAAGCCAAGCATTTTAAATTTTAATAGCAATTAATTAAGCAAAAGCCAGGCATTAATCAGTTTCATAAAGATTCAAGCAAGCCGAGCACGAGCACACAAGCAGGCTAGGAAATCCAAACACAAGTGCAAGTATTGTACTACATGTTTTTAGCTTAATATTAATACGAAATGTGCTGTATGTTGATTTTTGGAAAGCTAAGATTGTGGAAACTAAATGAAACTACTGTGCATTATACGCTTGATAAATTTCAAGTCGAGCAATCAAGCAAGCTAATCACTAACACACCATCGTAACGCAATTTATAATCTCAAATACAGAGGTAGACATTTAAAGCATATCGATCTGGAACCGAAAACTAATGATCCCAATTACTATTGCCAATCTCGTGAAGCAACATATACACCTCAAAGAAAATTTCGACATCATCTAAAGTAGGTTTATCATATGTGTTTGAGACGATTGCAGTATGGACTACAGAGGAGCTTTAAACCCAACCCTGATGATTCCGAATTTTGCTGCTATTTATGTGATAATACGTCTCCAAATAAATATGAGTATCTCCGACATTTGAGATCCAAGCATAAAATAAAACCGATATCCTTGAAAAACAAAATAAACCCAAACGTTCTCCCTGATCGAGATAACTCAAGCTTTTATTGAACATTTTGCAATTTTATATACAAATCAAAAGCTGTATTCAGATGTTGTTGCAGATAGTATCATTGGATAATGCCATCCAAAAATAAACCGCAAAATAAGCTTCCTGGTTTGAATGATTACAAAAACTATTGTAAAGTGTGTAACATTAGTTACAAAATCAAAAAAAAAAAAAAAAAAAAAAATACACAAAACATTGCCGTGGTTCTTATGGACTGAAATTTGTGAAAGCCTTTGCAAATCCTAATGTGGTTCCAAATTCTTTGAAACCTAATAATTACTACAGAGCATGTGACAGATCGTTTAGTCATAAGCATAATTACTATAAGCATCTATCCAGTGCTCATCATAAGATTATCTCAACTCCATTATAGAAAAGCAACCGCAAAAAACGAGATGGCAATGTTACTATAGTATTTACACTTTAAATTCAGATAAAGTAAGTAAAATTTGGGATGAAATGACAATAAAATTGGGATGCAGTGAGGATAAAGTTTGGATGTAATGGGGATAAAATTTGTATGTTATGAAAATTAAATTTAGATAAAGTGAGAAAGGAGATTTGGAAAATACGAAGTTAGTCTTTAGTTGAATAGTAATAAAATTTATAACATACCTGTAATGATCTAAATTTCGCTGTGGAGAAAACCATGTTTATTACGGCTGTACGAATTAAATAAATATTATAATCAAATTCTTACTTTAGGTGAAAATACCTCTGGACGACCATTATTGTTTCATATTAATGATGAAATAAGCAGAATCTTCTTGGCAGCATTGATATCTCTCTGACACAGCGTTTTGCAGTTTTAACATCCAAGAACACTGTAACCTTTGATAGCGTCCACCTTTTTCAATGAGCCTTCATAGCATATATTACAAATTCTTGAAGTCATGTATTCATCAACTGTAACCACCAAACGATCTTCTTCTTTTTCTCGTTTCTTTAAAGCATACCAGAAAACGCCAGTTACTCCACATTTGTTATCTTTTAGTTTTACCAAGTCTTTCAGAAAATCTATACTGTATTTTATGCTTTACTCATCATCATCAGCTTTGTGCTTTTTAAAAAGTTTACATTTATAGTATTTTTTTATTGTAATGACTAATTTCATTGCAATCCTTGCATGCTGACTACGGCCGCTACTCTAAGTCAATAATGCTTGTAAATAACAAACTGGTTCTGAAAATCTTTATACTTTATATCTGACTCTTTGCTCACTTTTACTGCCTGAATTTTGTTTAGAATTAAGAATTTATACATTATTAGTTTTTGTAAATGGTGGAAATGTAAAAAAAAGAGGGTAAAAAAAAAAAAAGTTTTGTGTAGAGACGATACACATTACGGGTTTTCGATGCATTAACAGTACTAACCGGGTATCCAAGCAGCCAATATTGGATAAATATCATACAACTATGTATTGATTTGATGTAACTGCTAGCATTTTGTTTCCATCTATTGCAATTTTTAACGTTTCCACAACTCGGGGCTTAAAGTTAAGAAAAAGATGATCCAGAAATATACATTGCTTGATTGAATCTACATATCCATTTCAAATCAAATTTATTTTAGTGTGAATTTGGCACTCATTTAATACAGATCTTAAGTCTGTTTCGTCCAAAAATATACTCTTTTTGTCTAAATTTGAAGTAAATAAACTTTATTAAACTGTTGTGCCCACTGGTCAATTTTTATTGAATTTATTATAAATTAAACTATTGATGTGATTTTAAAACTCAAAGAATGCCACAACGCATGATCGTAGATTGACCATTCCTCGTTTCTCAGGTGTTACTGTGGCTTTTACAAAATGAGTTCAGCTTTTCGCGATCAAATTATAATACTTGTTTTTTTATTAATATTATAAAAATGAAATTGAGGAATAAAAGCAGACGCGCTATAGCCAATATTAAACACGAAAAACCAACAAATGCTTATATTGTGGCTACTGTAGCTGAAAATGTTACGGAAACCAATTTGAAGAACGAAGACGCGAGTACAGACGAACTTGAATATGATAATGATGAAACTCAAAATACAAGCGCACTGGAGCCTCACGAAGACATAATAGATTGTATTGATGATGAGAGTAGCAACATAAATACAAGCATTGAGGTTAAGCAAGAAGATACAACAAAATCAGAAAATTATCTAGGCGAGAATTCAGGTATTTTTTAACCAAGGAAAAAGAGTGCTAATCTGTATTCTAATTATGTATATAGGCGAAACCAGAAATACAAGCCAAATCATAAAGAGTTATGGCTACGAATGTCCTATATGCAAGGAAAAAATATCTGATTTTGCATCAATGATGGAACACCGTAGAGAAATTCATAAGACCAAGTATAGAGGCAGACTTATAAAACACATTGATTTGGAGCCAGATATTGAAGATTTGAACCACTATTGTCGAGCTTGTGAAACAGCATATGGAACAGTACAAAGATATCGGTGTCATTTGAGAGTAGTTCATTATGTGTATTTCAATTCAAGATTAAATGGCCCGCAAATGCACATTCTACCTAACCCTGATGATCCCAATTTCTACTGCGCTTCCTGTGAGCATACGTACTCAAAAAAAGCTGTATTCCGCACACATTTGAGATATACGCATAAAATGAAACTGATTCGACCTTGTTTCAAAAAAAAAACAACTATTCTTCCAGTTTGGGACAATCCAGACTTATATTGTCCATCTTGCAATTTTACCTACAGTTCAACACATACATACAGAGCCCATTGCAGAATTACTCATAACGTAAGGAAGCCTCAAGCAGAACCAAAACCAAATCCAAATCCAAATCCAAAACCAAAGCCAAAATCAAAATCAATATCAAGTAATAAGGTTTCAAAATATAATTTTCATTGCGAACTTTGTGACAAATCGTTTTGCGATAGGTACAATTATCATCGACATCAATTCACTGCTCATAAAAAGCAGCCTCCTGCCTTACAGAGGTTAGCTAGAGACATTGAACCGGTAATTGATGACCCAAATAATTATTGCCGTGCTTGTGATAAAACACTATCTACAGAACATAGCTACAGCATGCATCTATTGGGTGTACATTCTATGCGCAATGAAAGGTCCCAAAAAAGAAGTGTTGAACCAGATGCTGACGATCCCAACTTTTATTGCTCTGTTTGTAATCGATATTATAGAAACAGAGCAAATTATAGACAACATCTTCGAACAACACACAAGATGATACTTGAACGTTTAGGGTCCAACAAAGACAAATCAAAATTATGGCCCAATCCTTTCGATACTAATTTTTATTGCCGTGTCTGTAAAGTCCAGTACAAGTCATTAGATGTTTATCGCCTTCATTGCACTAGTGTTCACCATCTAAAGTCTGGCCCATCTATAAGGCGTGTTTCTAAACGTTATCCTAATGCCGTGATTGATATCAATAATCCTGATTTCTATTGTGCACAATGTGATAAATATCATACAAAGAAAGCCCATTTTACAAGGCACTTGCAGACGATGCACTTTATAGACCCTGAACTTACTAAATTTCCCTACCCTAATGCAGCAGTTGACATCAATAGTCCCGATCTTTATTGCGCAAAGTGTGATAAGCATTTGTCCCGTAGACGACACTTTTTATATCATATGACTCAAGTGCATGATTTACCATATCCATTCAAGAAGTAATGACTATGATAAAAACTAGCTAGTGTAGTTTCATCTACTAAGATATATTAAAATGGTATTATATATGTACATATAATAAAGCATAAATTAATAAAATAAACATTTATAATGGAAGAGTTCCTCGTAGGATATGTTCATTATTGAAATTTTCATTTCACTTATCCAGATGCGATTGTTGGCAAACTTTCTTTAAGTTACCAAAAATTTGATAGGTATTACGGTATATAGGATTAGTCAAGATGTATTCAGAACCTATTTATATAACCATCTGTTAGATAACTCGCAAATGTTTGTGTTTTTTTATAAGTTTCACTCTTTAAACTATTAATTCATCATGCAATTTCTACATTCATGCTTAGCTGCACTTATCAAACAATACAGTAGCATGAAAACTTTACCGTTTACCTAAATTAAAATGTTACTAAATATGAGCGTTATCTTATTTTCCTGAAGATTAAATTTTCAAGTAAATTCAAGTGAATAAAGACATCGTAATGATAACATTCATAATATGTATCAACATGCAACTTTTGAAGGCTTTTATTTATGTGTTATCTATATAAACCAAGAATATTCAAATTGGAATCCCTTTTCAAACAGTTGCTTTACAAGGTTGTGCTTTTTATTTCATTTTTTACAGGTCAATTCTATATCAATATTCAACATATGAAAAAAAAAAAGTGCTTCATCGAGTAATCATTGCCATCATTGTAAACATATACATCTTATGACATGAAATTTAATTGTAAAGCATTTTTTTTGATAACTTATCCAATAGTTACAGTAGAGCAAAGTAACTATTATCTTATAAAAGTTGAACAGATGTATAGCAAAAAAAAAAAAAAAAAAAAAAAAAAGCTAGGTAATGAATAGGGACAGTTCATTACTTTGTAATCCTGAAGCTTTTCAGACTATTTAGATTCTAATAATTACTGCAACAATTTTTAAGAAAAATGCTTCACAAAAGGTATATGTTTCTGATAATTAATACGAAGTCTGTAATAAAATTGTAATCTTCCATGAGATTTCTGACCTCGGAACCACACAAATCCATTTCTCTAGTCTTGTAGTAATGTACTGATGCAATTATCTAAATTTTCTTTGGTGGATGTAAATTGAGCAACTTCAGGTCATTTTTCCCCTGCTACTATATAAGGGGCAATTGATCAAAATCGTTATTTTGAAGTTTTGACCCAGAAAACGGGGTTTTATAATATGATATGTATCAGTACAGAATGATCAAAATTCTTTGGTAAATTATATACAGTAATAATTTAATTCCATATTATTTATTTAGCATTTGGAATTTTGACTAAAACAGGGAAGGTTTTTTTTTTAATATTAGAAGTTGCACATTACTTTGGGTGAAAAAAGCTACTTAAAAATACGACCATTGAATTATCTTAAGATTCCTTACAAGTACGCTTTGATCAGCTATCGATGTTATGTTACGCATTTCTTTAGAAAATAGTCGATATGTGAAAAAAAAAAGACAAATTGGTGAAAAACCGAGCTGCAGATTCTGTCAGTGTTTCAGTCGAAAATCCGCCCACCATGAATTTAGGAACGTAAAACTCAGTAAAACTAGGTACATTTGACATTGTTGTTGAGCAATGAAATACATAATTCGCTTTCATGTTGTTAAATTCAGGTGGGTGACAATAATTACAACATCAAGATTATTAAAATTGCATTTGAAAAATAAAAAAGGGCAAAACAAAGATAATATTTATAATAATAATGTTACAAAAATAAAGTTACAATAAAACGAAAAAAATACAATAATTTACTGATATGAAGAATCATTTTCTTGGAAATGATGATTTGGAAAGCCATCATGTCTTACTGGACGTTGTTGCTGTTGTTGCTGTTGTTGCTGTTGCTGTTGCTGCTGCTGTTGCTGTTGTTGCTGTTGAACAAATTGTGGTCTGTTGTTGCCAGCATTTGACTTTGTATCACGAAATATTTTACTATGTATACGCTTACCATAAGGTGTTGTACGAATAGTAGGTAATAAAGGACGAATGCATTCAACCAACTAAAGTGTTTATATTAAGATGAATGTTTAAATAATTTATAGAAGAGAAAAAAAAACTTGCCTCGGCGCGCTGATCTTCATCTGCAAAATCCAATGAAGTTTGAACTACATAATTTGCAAAAGAATCATGCAGTAATTTTTCCATGACACTTTGGTTGACAAGTTCAGCAATCAATAAGCGCCGTGTAGGGGGTTGAGCAGTACGAATACACTGTTACATTGGAATTTAGTAAGAAAAGTATATATAACCTGAGATGTAAAAACTTACATTTTCAATGACATTAGAACTAAACTTTTGTACAGATAAAATACAAACATGATTTACAAATTGTCTAATGACACTTTCCGAGTAACGAGTAACACCCAATTCAAGAACATATTGTACTACATAATTACCAAAAGGATTTTGTACCAAAGGAAGTGCATGCCTAGCAATTTCCTCAACCAATTGGTCCTATTTGCAATGTATAAATTGGCTTAATCCTTGTAAATTTACCATTATATATATGTATATATATCTTACCTTTTGAGCAATAGTAGCATGGTCAAAACATCTTTGTAATACACAACATCCATGTTTATGAGAAGCTACTTTAATGCAATGATTACAAACAGCGTCGTAAATAAACTGATTATTTTCAGATGATAAACGATGGAGACATTTTTGAATAACATGATTTCCGTTTAAATCTTTAATCAATGCAACGACATTTGGAGTGAGTGCAGCAATGACAATTTTGATTTGTTCAGGAGTTGACAAATATTCAATTAGCTTTTGAACGGCTCTAGTGCCATGCATATTTAAAGCAATCTTGACCAATTCAGGAGCTACTGTTTCAACAATAACAGTACGTTGTTCATGGTTACACTTTTCGAGCATTTTTTGACAGAGATAGTTGCCAAAGGGATCTAGTAAATAATATATATAATATTAGTTAAAAACAAATTCTAAAACACTGGGTTACATAAATTTTTACCTGTCATAAGTTCGGTAAAATAAGGATGGATTTCATTGAATACAATCTCCAAATTCTTCTCGCCATTGTCTTTTTCTTCAATTTTCTTTTGCAAAAAACGACAACCATTTTGATCTTTACAAAGTTCATACAATTTGCCAACAAAATCCTCAATCTTCGCATCCAAAAATCGATCTTGTTGTTGTTGTTGCTGCTGCTGCTGCTGTTGTTGTTGTTGTGGTTGTTGATGATGATTATGATGATAATCTGATTTCCTAGCACTACTTTCAAAAGATTTCTTCTTAGGATAGAAATTATTCTTTTGAAGCGAAGGTAAAGGAGTTGGGTTCATTGTATAATGCTGATATAATGAACCTGAATTTTGTGTAGATTGAGGTAGTGGAGGTGTAGGACTTGCAGATTGCATTGGCATGAAAGAATTATGTACAAAAGGACACATGTCATGACGGGGACAAAAACCAAATTGTTGAAATTGAGGACATAAAACATCACGATTAAAGTTCATGCTTGTAAGGTCATTTTGTGAATGAGATGTTACTAGACGAGATTGTTCTTCCAAATGTTGTTGTTTATTAGTGATGGTGGGTGTGTGCCAGCCATAAGAATAACGTCTAGCATGGTCCATTTGATCGTTATGGATAGGACTCATCATCATCATGGGTGGAATCCAAGGTGCAGGATGGGATGAAATCGCATGTGATGGCTCATTTGAAATAGGTGCTATTACTGGTCTAACGACCGTTTGCTTACTATCCAAATTAGTCATAGTGAACTAATTGGTAAGTAAAAAAATAGGTCAAATTGGTATCAAAATTTGAAAAAGTAAGAGCTTACCAATCCGGAATAGTCTTCATCATTAGGTATGGGAGCAACAGAAGAAGATGAGGATACATTAGGTGCAATAGAAGCATATTGACGATTTGGAGATTCTTTTGCTTTGGCTAAAAGAGGATTGAATAAGGGAACTAATATGTATATAATTAGAATTAAACTTATAAATAGAGTACATAATGTCTTACTTTCTGATTCATCCAAAGATCTTTGTTGCTTTTGTGAAAATGTGCCAATTGGCTCTTGAGGAGTCATTGCAAAAGGTAATTTTCTATTAAAACTAATGTTATGTCAACACAGTGATAAAATAACCTAAAACATATCAATTTTACCCAGATTCTCGATCATTTAATGATAATTTTGTACCCAACAAAAGATCCAAAGTGTGATCATCATTTGAATTTCTTCTTGAGCCGGGAACAGAACGAGAAGCTTGAATCATTTTTGCATAAGATAAAGAAGGAGAAGGTTGAATTTGATTGAAATTGAACAAGTCAACAGGATCATCAAATATTGAATGCTTTAAAGCTTCTTTTAATTTTTTGTCATTGTTATCCATTTTTTTAAAAAAATCTACAGAAACTAGATTTTAGGAATTTGACATGTCAAATATCTTTTTTTTTTTTATTACCTTGATATTTCTTTTTGAACTAGGTGTAAAAAAAAAATACTAAAATGATAAAAAAAAAGTCTAACGCGTATTATATAAAAATAAAAAAAATAAAAATACAAGTTATATATATAAAAATACAAATAAAAATACAAGCAATCAAGTAGATTAGAGTAAAAAAAAAAAAAGCAAAAACAAAAGAAAGAAAAATTCTTTTTTTTTTTTTTTTTTCAATGCGCATGTATCCTGTATATATATATATTTTTTTTTTACAAATGTAAAACTCTAGTCACGAATGACATCTGATAAATGGTATGTAATTACCATTTGCTGTTGAATCGTATAAGGATTAGTATGGTTTTATTGGGCCATATGTTTATTGATTTCTTCAACAAATCCAATCGTTAAATTGCTTTATTGTATAACTTTGGCGGCTTGGCTATATTTTATGGCTGAATGTACAACCATTTGCTTAAAGTACTTATAATCGAGGCTGTCTCAGTTGTCAAATAATCTTATTGTTCAGTTTTTGTACAATTTGAACTGTTCTGTCAAAAAAAAGCTGCAAATTCTTCTAGGTCAAATTCGAGTATAAATGAAACTCCGTCCGTTTCTTTTGCTTTTTAAATAATTAATTCTTGAGTTTTATCAAGAAAAAAGCAAAAAAAATATATATACAAACAGCTTTATACATATTTTTAATGCCCTGAATTTTTTTTTGTTTTTTTACAAAAACAAGTCGAATTTGCTCTCTAATAAAAGTCTATTGAAAATTTGAAATTTCGAAGGTTGTCGGAGTTTTGGCGGAATCAACTCTCTTTCAGCAATGAAAGCTTAGTCGCAACATACAAATGACATGCTACTTAAATATTGAACATCTGTTAGACACCAAACATCTATAATGCATTGTGCTACTGTTAAATATATACAAAAAAAAAATTAGAAATTCACATAGAGAGTTGGCGTTTTTGTGAAATTTAAATTGGTGTAATGCGGATTAGACCTAATTCGATTTGAATTTCGTATAGAAATCACTATGGCACGCGAATTTTTTTCAACCGAAAACGATATACGAAGTAGATATCCACCAATTCGTTAATATCTACGCTAATTTCTTTCATTTTTTTTATCGAATTTGCATTAATTACTGTCAAATATTTGTATATAAAGTATGTTTAATAATTTATTTGTCAGATCTATTTTTTAGTTTTGCTTCTTTTTGCGTAATTTTACCCATTGCTCATAATCCCAACGAGCTATATTATCAATATTACTCATATCTCGTAAATAAAGTTTGCGAGCAATGCAAGTATCCAAGATCCAATCGATGCAATTAGTTTTGTGTAATAAATTTACAAGCATATACCAAACTGTTCCGAAAGCAATACCAATTGAAGATCCAACAATAACTTGATTTAAAGTGTGATAACCAAGATAGATTCTATTTAGAAATAAAGTTTAATCAACATATACCCTCCAAAATCAAATTGATTCAAATTTACCGAGAAGCTGATACTAATACTGCAAGAGCAAACATGGCCATACTAGTTAATATTTTCCATATACTATGATCCAAATGAATGTATCGATACATATAGAGTGAAGCATAAATAGCGAAATACCAAATAAATTGAGAATGACTTGATGGCATACCATAGCCATCACCCAAATGAGCTAATTAATAATAATAAACAAATAAAAACTTAGTTCTAAATATGAATATATTGGTTTCTATGGTTACCATGTGGTCTATCTTGTTCAATATGCTCTTTTAATACATAGTTGAATGCTTCGTTCAAAAGTTGACCTAATAATATCAAAATACCGGCAATTTCTCGTCGCGAAACAATGACAGAAGCATAAAATACGAGAATGGCAATTGGAGCTAAAGTAATATAAGCAAAAGCATATGATATTTTATCCAAGGGGTTAAAATATACATGTGTTAGTGATATTGAAGCAAGAGCATGTCCTTCATGACCTGCTGTCATGGTGAGAAAAATAAAAAATAAAAGAAATGCTCCAACAGAGGTGTTTAAATCAAATTTCTGTTAAAATTTGATGAAACATGGCCGATCTCACCCTTCTTTTTTTTTTTCACTGAATGAAGCCTTTTACCTCATGATGAATTGTTAAAAAAATCAAACTCCAATCACATTGTTATATTTCCTTCTTCTTTCTTTTTGTTCTATTACTCCACCTCTTTTTTTTTATTATTATTTCTTAAACAATATGGCACCGCCTTACACTTATCCAGTTGCTGGTATAGTTTATTTCGCCACACATCCTCAAGTAATAAAAAAAAAAAAAAAAAAAAAAAAACTAAACTACATTTGAATGAACTAACAACCTTTTATTTTACAGTTATGGATAAAAGCATTGTGCCCCTTTTTATTAACACTTATATTTGGTATAATTTCTTTGGTGCTTTCATTTGTTTATTTACTACCATTACAAGCTCATGCGCTTATAATTGCTAAATGTCCAGTATGGCTAGCATGGACAGTTTCAGTTATCTTTGTGTTGTTGGAATCTGCTATATTTGATTTAATATTTTTCGCTATCCTCCTAGCATTTATGCAGGATGCTTTATTTGATGCAACGCTCAAAGCAAGAGGACTTGAACGTATGTTTACAAATCGGGTACCTGTTTCAGGTATGAGACTTTGTTGTCGTGGTTTGTCTTCTGGTTTAGCATTGCTTTGGATTCTTGTGTTGGCTCAAGTATTTGTATTGATTATCACTGCTCCTTTACATTTAATTCCAGTTGTTGGAACATTTATTGCATGCTATATCAATGGTTGGGTAGCATGGTAAGTTTGGCAGTTGTCTTACCTAATAATACATACTGATATCTCTCATAGCTGGGGTCATCATCTTCATTATGATATCGAATTTAGAGGATTCTCTGTAAGCGATTCAAGAAGTTTTGCTTGGCGCCACAGATCAAGTTATTGCAATTTTGGTGCTGTTGCTGTTGCACTTGAATTAATCCCAATTTTCAATTTACTTTTCATGTGGACAAATGTTGTCGGTGCTGCTTTATGGGTTGGCGACAAATACGAGAAAAATGAAAGAGAAATTGCAAAAAGAAATAGAGGAAATGCTTCATCAGAAGCACTCGTATTTCAACATCCTGGACAAAAAGATGGGTATGGTGCAGTTAATGTTTAAAAAAAAAAAAAAAAAAAAAAAAAGAACAGCAAATTGCTTTTAATAAAGATTATTTATACCAATTTTGAATTATAGTTTATTACAGCTATACTAGCAAAACTCGATTCCTTGGAAATTCATCATAAATATGTAAAAAAAAAAGTATTCCCCTGGGTCCTTCCCTTCAAAAAGTAATCAAAAGGGGGTCAGTATTCATATATATATCAATTAAGCCAATCAATAAAGCGATAAACCCCTTCATGGCATTTGAACTTGAAGTAATAGGGATTCTATATTTATATAAAAAGTATCAATCCCTTTCCGCTTTTAGGAGTTGTGAATCCAAAACTCGCTTTTTTTGTGTACCTGGAAGTTTAAAATATATGTATTTAGAACTAAAAATATCTTTTTTGTATACTGTTGTCCGCTTTCTTTCTTTCTTTCTTTCTTTCTTTCTTTCTTGTTTCATTAATATATTAAAAAATGCCCAATTTTTTATCAGCCACTTCAGTGCATGGTAAAAATCCATATACCTCACAAACAAGTCAAGCAAGTTCATCGGTTTCATTACAAGATCTAAATCAACGCATAACAACAACACCACCACAGCATTCAGATTCATGGGAATCTCTTCAAAATGATGATTTACCTGAACCTGTCTTACCTTGGATGAAGTCAGAGTCACGTCAATCTATAGGTTCACATACATCAGTAGATACAACAAGTCTTCACGTCATGAAAAGACAAATGCCTGATCCAGCTATAAAGAAAAAGCAGAGATGGTCTAAACACAAATGGTGGTTGTTATTTTCTAATACAGTGGTAAAATTAAATGAAAAAAAAAAAAAAAAAAAAGTCAATTGAGATCTACATTTAATCATCTAACATTATTTTATCTATTAGTTGTTTTGTTATGGATTAGGAATCATGTTATTAGGATTATTAACTTATTTTAAATGTAAGGGGAATTCGATAAACACTATGCTTCTTTTTCTCATTATACATGTCTAAAAAAAATTGTTTTTTTAGTTTATCTTCGTGCAGATGTTGTTTTAGTAGGAGAACGAATGATTCTTAATTGTAAGATATATATAACCGGAACAATAATTACTTACAAATGTCTAAAATCATTTTCCATTTAGTAATTCTTTCTACAGGTGTTGTTTGCTTATTTACTTCACTTTTGGGTTATGTCGGTATTATGCTGAATAATCGACCAGTACTATCTATATACAATCTATTTTTATGGCCATGCTTTGGCCTCATCGCCGCTATCGGTTACACTGCCTATCGTAAAAACAAATGGAATATTGAAGGTAAACTTTCGTACCAATGGCATTATGATCTTGACTCCGATGCCAGAGCTCGTATTCAAGCCAATCTTCATTGTTGTGGATACAAAAGTTTTACCGATTATCATGAAAGATCAAACAAATGTTTCCCTCGTACCTTGTTACCCGGTTGTAAATTTAAATATCAATCATTCACCAAAGAAGCATTAACAATTACTTGGATAGTTGCGTTTAGTATGATCCCTGTGCATTTGTTTGTCATGTTTTCAGCTCTCATGTGCTCAAATCATATTAATCGTAAGTTTGGTAAAGGTTTGCCACCTAAAATTTATCGCTTGGATTATCAGGGTATTGTTGCTGGTACCCCAACTGGTAGTTCATTGAATCTTCATAAAGATGGATTACAACAGAGACATGCAGCATAATAAAATTATTAGTATACAGTACCCTTTTTTTTTTTTTTTTTTGAACTTGCATGTATACAAAATAATATTCCATGTAGAACATTGGGAATAGTGCTTTATACTCTTTCTCTGGGTTGAAATGGGCATTTGTACAATATCTGCCAAATGATAGATCCATTTCTTGATCACATCCAAGCCTGGATTTAAATATAGCATTGAGATTATTTTATTGGAATACTACTCATTCACATTCGATTCGATATTCCTCGACCCTTTTTCGTCTCTATAAAGACAAATGCAGTATTTTGATCTCTATCAGTAATATGTAATGCACATTTGATTTACCTGGAAATGTATTTAAGGCCATCAAAAACATTTTCCCATGTTCGTTTACAAAAGGGTATGTCACTAGATACAAAACTGTATTAAATTTAATAGCTTAAATTTTATGATTTTCTTTGTAGATTTATATAATACCCACTGCAAATTAGAACTGATTGCTAGTTTTTGACAATTTTTAGAAATGTTTTAGAGCGTGTGCTGAACTAAATATTATTTTCCCACATAGTAAATCGAAAGCTACTTCGTTTGAAATTATGTCATTTAATTCAAATAAGATATGAATATAAACTATAAATAATCAAGGGTATTTATACTGTATTGTATCATAAATAAGAAAAAACTAAAATTCATGCGAACCAATAGAACAATCAAGGGCTACTCTGAACTCATGATTGACAATTGAGATTGTCAGGATTAATTTACGACTCACTCTTGATCAAATAAATCAAGAACCCAGCAACCCAACAACCCAACAATATATGCAAAATCCCAGAATAAATGGCAGTCGATAGAACAATTGCCAGATGATATCAATTACCAAATAATATGAATAAAGAAGTAGAAATAGCATTTTATTGTACTTTATCCATAATTTAATAAAAAAAAATTTAAACAGTATCTCTTAAAGCTTACTTTTTTATAAAATTAATTTTTTTTTTATTGCAGAGCGTATTAGGCAAACGAACCTTTTAAGCAAATGAAATGTCTAGGAATTCACTATTTGTGTTTCAACCTATCCAACAACGACTGTTATAATTGCCTAGTGCTCCAACTCCTAATCATACTTATATAATATCCGAAGCAATACGCTTACTGATCCTGAGTTTATTTTATACTTCACGAAAGACGCGAAAAAGCTAAAATTCATTGTTATTCCTTAAAAACTGGATCCAACTTTTCGTCCTAGCACAACTTTTTTTCACTGAGTAATACCAAAAAAACAAAAAAAAAATATGCTGATGTACCTGAGATGCTCACCTTTAATCTGAAAACGCGTTTTTGGAAATATCGTATCTTTAACAAAAAGTACAGTTTTTTTTACTGCTAATGTTTCAGATTTTTACAGATATTTCACTACTAAAATTAAAAACTTTGAGCCTAAATATCTTTATAAACAGTTAAACTATATTAGCAATTTTTAATATTAATTTTTTTTTTGTTTTGAAATGCTTTATTACATATTTAAATATAAAAGAATTCTGAATGAACACTTTTTTTTACTTTTCATTGTAGATTATAGAATATTTATTATATTTGTTTATATATACAGAATAAAGATGCTAGAAAATAAAGTTAAAACTAGATATATTTATTGAGTATATTTTTGTATCAAAAAAAGATGATGAACTTTTTAACAAACACTAGGAAACAGGGTATTTATAGTTTTTTTTTTGGAAATGTGGAATAAGTGTCAGATTCTATAACAGATTGGCCAAACCAGTTCTGATAGTAACAGCATTGAACCAAGCTAAGTATCTAGAGTATTCATGCTTGACTAAATTTAGAGGATAGATCTTCTTTTTAAATAAATAACCCAACTCGAATTTCAACGACGAATTCGTGATTGGCTCACCCAACAAATTCATGCTACACGATTTCATCATAGCCTTCATGTAACATAACTAAATGAAATAAACGTACAATGCATCATTATAACCTCATTCTTCTCACCCTAAGAATTATAACCAGCCAACACTTATTTGAGAACCTCTACTATTGATGATGCTATATGTTACTAGTAGATGCACCCAACGCAGTCTGTGTTCTAAACAATATCTTCTACAAAAAATCAACATTTTAGGCAAAACTTAATATGACCTGGTAGAGCTCTCTGAGGTCTTCTGTAACTAGAATAAAAGTAATCGCTGCTCAATTTAACAAATATTCTAAAGCCTACTACAGAAAATGTCAAAAAAAGTGTCTAGAATTTTTTTCATACTTATATACGTTATAAAACAATGCAAAACAAGCAAGTTTTATTATCTGAAAGTTCCAATATAACTTAATCTTTTGTAGAGATTAGAGGTTACGAGAGCTCAAAGTTTTTAATTTTTAATGGTAAAATACGTTTAAAAATCTGAAACATTAGCACCGAAAACATTATAACAGCTGCAAAAAATAGGATATTCCTGAACATTTGTTTTTGAGTTAAAGTTAGATATCTCAATCACATTAGTATATAGTTTTTTATTAGTGTTATTTAATAAAAAAAAATATAGATCAGGGATGAAAAGTGAGACCTAGTTTCTAAGGAAAGAGTAGTGAATTTTATGTAATTTTGAACTTCTTGTGAGATACAAAATAAATTTAAGAATAGCTAGCATAATTGAGCTAATTCATGTCTATTTAACGGTGCCTAAGATACATAAAAGCGTTTAGTACGTTGTTGGCTATAGAGAAAGAGAACAAGTCCCTGATGTTAACGTGCAATATGCTATGGGTAAATAGATATCTACGGGGGAGAATTTAAATAAAAAACAAAGAAATTCGACTAGATAATAACGTTAGGGTTTTGTTATCAAGTTGATACTGGAGAACCTTCCTTCTCAGATAGATATTCTTCTTAAAAAAAATAAAAAGCTGGAAACAAGGTTCATAATCAATAAATATTAATTAAGGTGGGTTAAGATTTTCAAAATATATACTATAGCTGTAAGAGTATCCAAAATAAAATGTTTTAGCATCCCATTGATTTGCTGGTTAAATCATCGGAAACAAACTTACATTTTTTCAGACTGGATTAATGGCTCAGCAGACCATTTAAATTACAAATAGCGCTTAATTAGCCAAAACCAACATAGGCAGTAACAGCTACATAAATTTCTTTATATATAATCAAAATTGTACTACAATGTGTTCTATATGCATTTTTCAAAACACGACAGATTTTAAATATTGATTTAAATAACTGTAAGCAAAATAAATACCAAAAAATTGTATATTGTTATTTCTTGAATGGGTTGCTTTATTAGATGGCCAGTAGTTAATAGCAAATTGAATAATAGACAACGTTATCCATCTGAATATTTCTAGAATTGTTGATGGAGTTATTGATAATAAAACAAGTTTTCAAGCTAGGTTCTTGTTGACCTAAATGCACACAACCTGAGTATAAAACAAAAAATTATATATGGCTTACTGTCAAATTTCGGGTTTTTTCATTTAAACATTTTCTAAACCATTGTTAATAAAACTAATGCAAAAATGCATTATATTACCGGTAACTATACTTTGCTCGGCCGTATTTTTGTGCATCTATATGGTATAATGCTTATCAATTGATAATACAGGTGAATCTAAAGAATCCTTGCTTAATATTTAAAAGCAGTTTACTTTTGGGTTACATTATGTTGAAAATTATTTTTAAATCATGTATGTATTTTTTTATTTGCACATTTGTATGTATTTCTTTGTAAATTTTTTATCGAAACTATTACAATTTCAGATTCTCAACTGCAAGTATCGGTATAATGCCCTTCAACCAATTTTTTTTCTAATTTTTTTTATTGACTAATCTGTGCACAGTAAGAGTGAGAGGTCTTACCGAAGAGTCAGATGCAATTTAGAAATAAGAATTGAAAGATATGACGTATAATATATAAGATATAATCCAAGAGAAGAACGGGATAGAAACAATAAAAAAACATAGTGAAATTACAGGAGGGAAAGGCACTGATCTTCTTCAAACCAATAATATGAAATGACTAGTACAGCTTAAAATAATATCTTAAAGAAATGGCTATTTCGCCGAAAAGAATCATACAAAAATTTCAAATATTCCATACGAGTATTACTGATGCGAATATCACACTTTTATTACCATGATTTTTACAATTTTAAATCGAATATACAACGAAAGCAATCATATTCCTTTTTTTTTTGTTTATATAAAACAGTTTACTACATATAATACATAGCCATTTTAAAGCAAAAAAGTTATACGTTGATATAAACGCTATTAATCTCTATTAATAAATTTCTATTAACGAAACTTAGTTCTCTAAAAACGTACATATCTTCCTTACTATTTTGAGTTAATATCAGTGCTTAAAAGGTTAATAAGAGTGATGGATCCTGTCAAGACAAAAAAAAAAAAAAAGATTGTAGTAGTGTTTTTCAGTATCTCAGGTGCATACTCCCACTTTATTTTTTGATTATTTAGATCTGTTTAGAAAAATATAATTGCTCTGTTATACTTGGAATGAGCGAAAATAAAATTTTAGTCCTAGTTTTTTTTTTTTAAATTAGGATACCATAATAGGCAAAATAAACTATTTGTTAAAGAGTTTCCATTGTGCAAAGCTATGTCAATTGGCAACCGACAACGTTTTTGACAATTGCGTATGCATTACGCCTATTATTATAATGATGATGAATATGTTTGTTAATGAATCGCCCTGCTACAATAGAAAATAAAATAAAATAAGCGCAGCCATATTTCTCATGGGATATCAGCAGATCGCTATTTCCATATGTATGTACAACTTGACATGTTATAACTTCACGAGATATATCATATGCAACCTATACATATATGCCTACATAAATATTTGCAATAGTATACAAGCAGGATTTTGATTTGATACTTTATCTGATCGAATAGTGTTTCAGTCTTTTTAGAATAAATTTGAAATTTGTTCTAAACTGTGCATTTTTTTAATGAGCGAGATGAACTATTTGCATCTAGGTGGCATTTTATATTTTGAATGCAAATTTAAAAGGTATTTGGATTGGATTTACAGAAAATTCATGATTATTTAGTATATTTTTTCTAGTAAAGATGTTAATGTGTAAAAATAATTTGATTTTTTCAATGTCAATTTCTATGGTACTTCTTTAAGATTACTTTGTTCAACCATTTACTTTTTCTCCTGTTCAACATTAAAGAAATAATTTTTTTGTATTTTTTTTACTCGGGACCACCATGTTTCTATTTTTTTTTTTTATTTATTTATTTACAAATCCCTCTTTAAAACTAAAAAAGAAAAATTCTTTTCGTATTAACTTCTCTCGATTTATATTAAAACAAAATATATTAAAAAATTAGCTGTATTAAAAGAATTTTTTATCTACAAACGAATTCATTCAATATAAATCAAGGTAAATATTATGACAGAATTAGGTGCAATAAAAAAAGTCGCGTTTCATATATATATAAAATCAATGACGTACAAAAGAGAAAAGCAAAGAGAGAGATGGGGGAGAAACAGATAGAATAACTTCAACTTTGATGATACTTTTTTGAGAAAAAAAATGACCCTTTTCTTCTTTAAAGAGCCCCGGTATTAATCTTCTATTATTACTATTTAACAGAAAATGGCAGCAACTGTACCACCACAGCAAGTTACAGCTGCTCAAAAACTAGCCCAAGTAAATGAACAGACTTGGTTAACTATGGGTAAGTCAATAAAAAACCCCCCCATAAATGTTGTCAGTCTAATAGAATTGCTGTTTTTTGAATGACAGGCAATTTAGCAGAAATGATGACCGATTACGATAAAGCCATGAGTTGTTATGAATCAGCCTTAAGACACAACCCATATAGTGTTGTCGCCTTGTCTCAAATCGCGTCTTTGTGTAGAGGTCGTGAACAATTCGGCAGAGCAGTTGATTATTTCAAACGAATCTTGGCAATTCAAGAGAATAACGGCGAAACATGGGCTGCTCTTGGTCATTGTTATCTTATGATGGATAATCTTCAAGAAGCATACCAAGCCTATCAACAAGCTTTATATCATCTTTCAAATCCCAAGGTATTTACAACATGATTGTAAAATGAGAAACGAGTTAACATATTCTGTAGGATCCTAAACTTTGGTATGGTATTGGTATTCTTTACGATCGTTATGGCTCGTTAGAACATGCAGAGGAGGCCTTCTCAGCTGTAATGAAGATGGACCCTAAATTTGAAAAGGCCAACGAAATTTATTTCAGATTAGGTATTATTTATAAACAGCAACAGAAATACGATCTTTCTCTCCAGGTAAGGGGATTTTGTGATATTAAATGTAGATTCGATATTTTGTTTTTCTCTAAAATTTTAGTGATATCATATTAGTGTTTCCGTTATATTCTTCATAATCCCCCAAGACCTTTAACTGAATCTGATATTTGGTTCCAAACTGGTCATGTCTATGAACAACAAAAAGAGGTAATTAAATTGTTTAAGGAGTTGATTTATATAAAACACACAATATAACAAAGAAATACTCAAAATTCCCCTTATTTTATAGTATGAATTAGCAAAAGAAGCTTATGAGCGTGTGCTTGCTGAGAATCCTGATCATGCTAAAGTACTTCAACAATTGGGTTGGTTGTATCATCAGCAAAATACGTCTTTTTGTAATCAAGCATTAGCTATTCAATATTTGACTCGTTCTCTTAAATCTGATAGCAATGATGCTCAATCTTGGTACCTTTTAGGTCGTTGTTACATGGCCGAACAAAACTATAATAAAGCTTATGAAGCTTATCAACAGGCCGTCTATCGTGATGCTCGCAATCCCACTTTCTGGTGCTCCATTGGTGTTTTATATTATCAGATCAATCAATATCGCGATGCATTGGATGCTTATAGTCGTGCTATTCGCTTAAATCCCTATATTTCTGAAGTATGGTATGATTTGGGTACTCTTTACGAATCTTGCAACAATCAAGTACAAGATGCCTTGGATGCCTATCAAAGAGCTGCTGAATTAGATCCTTCTAATCCTCATATTAAGCAACGTCTTGAATTGTTGAGAAAATCTCAAAATGTACAATCATCACAACCTGGTAGTGCCCCAGTTCCTCAAGATGTCAGCAATCCTAGCCAATATCAAAGTGGACATAATGGACAACCTTTATCTGGCGCATCTTATAGTCAATCTGCTCCGACAGGCCCTCCATCAAGCATGTCTGCCTATCATACCGCTTTGGGTAGTGGCTCTAATGCACCACTTCGTCCCAGCAACAATGATGAAAGAGTTTCTACACCGCAATTACCTGTTGTTAATCATAACATGAGTTCTCATGAAAGCAGTAGTGGCCCTGCTAGAGACCTTCCTATGCCCGGTCCTCCTCCTGCTGGTTCAGGCCGTCGTTCTCCTGGCCCTTATGGTCAATATCCTCCATCTTCAGCTCCTCATCCTTCCAACTCAAATCAACGTGAAGATGTCCGTATTCCTGATATTGGTGGAGGCCGTGCACCTACTCCATCTGATCGTTCTCAAATGAATCCCATCATTCACGATGAAAGACAACAACATCCTCATCATTCCCAACAACAACAACCTCTTCCTCCTCAACAACAACAGCAGCATATGCCCCCTCAACAACAACAACAACCACCTCCTCAACGTATGTCTCCTCAGCAACAACATCAAGCTCAACAACATAGCCCTCAAACCAATTTACCTCCAATGAGTATGCGTCAACCATATAAAGAGGAAATTCGTTCACCTAATCCTGCACCCATGTCTTCACCTCATTCTCGACCTTCTCCACGTAGTTCACATCCATTGGCACCACCTTCCCAATTCGATCATCGATTATCTCCTCGCACAGGTCATAGTGACAGATTTTATGAGCAGCGTTCACCTGCTCAAAGACCAATGGAAGTTGATTCATCAAACACATCCTCACCTCGTACCGCACCTCGTAGTAATGATTATCATCGTATGAAACATGAGGAATATAACAATAATAATCGTTCCGCTCCTCAACCTATGGATTATAGTACAAAGGAAGATGTAAAGAAGGAAGAACATCATCATCAGCAACAACAACAACAACCACAACAACAACCACAACACCAACAACAACCACAACACCAACAACAACCACAACATCAACATCAACATCAACAGCAACAACAACAGCAACAGCAACAGCAGCAGCAACAACAACAACCACAACAGCAACAGCAACAGCAACAGCATCAGCATCAGCAACAACATCAGCAACAACATCCACAATCGCAACAAACACAACCACAACAACGTCCTGTAGATGAGGATTATGATGAAAGTGCTGCTGATGCTTTATTGAGTATGGGCAACCCTCAATTGGGTCAAAAACGTGCTTTACAACATGAGCAAGAGGAAAATAAAAAACCTAGACCTAGTAATGATGAAGAAGAGGAAGAGAAGAAATCTCAACAACAACAAGACGAATTAAAAGAAGAAACTAAACCTGTTACATCAGCTCCACCAGCTACTACTACAACAACTACTACAACAGTAGAACCAGTTTCATCAACACCAACGACAGTAGAAGAAAAAGAAGAAGGGGAACATCAAGAGGATGAACAAGTAGCTACAACAGCACCAGTGCAAGAGCCCACCACTACCGCAGTTGCCACAGAAGAAAAACCAAAAGAAGCAATTGCTGCTACTAAAGAAGAGCCTGAAGAAGGAGAAGTAGATGAACACGAGGAAGGAGAAGTGAAAGACGACGATGAAGAGGAGTCAGAAAAGATGGATGTTGCTCCTACAGCTGCCGTGGCTGCAACTAATGCTGCTTCAGTGGCTGCTTCACAATCAACAAAAGAAGAATCTTCTTAAAAAAAAACTCTGCAGGATCAGCAATCTTTTTTTTTGTCATAAAAAAAACCTTTCTCTTTCTCTCTCTTTTTATATATCATTTTTATTTTTGGCTTCTATATTAAACACAACAAACTTTTTTTTTCTTTATACATATATATATATATAAATAAAAATAAAAAAAAAATAGAAAATCGGTAAAATTAGCATTTTTCTTTTTGTCTAAAATATATTCTGGAAAGAAAGGAAAGAAAAAAAAAAAAAATAAACATTGAAATGTTGATCTAAGTTGATCTGAAGTCAGCTTCAAAGAAAGAATTATAGAAAATTGCTGTTTGAGTACTAGAAAAATCAAAACAGTAACAAAATTTCATAATTTTCATGGCATTTTAAGATTGAAAGGGAGTTGATTTGGGATTACTAATTTCTCTCTTTTCTTCAATGATTAATTTATCAAACGAAGCTATAGGATTCTACCTGAATATATATAGCTTAATACTATTTTTTAAATTTTCGTTTACCTTGCTCTCTAGAACAAATTCTCTGAATATCTGGGTTCACATTTTTCACCACTTAAAAATCAAAGCTTTGTTGCTGTATATGTAAACGAAAAATCAAAATACAGGGATGATTTTTGGCGGGATCTAATTGTTTTAAGATAGCCTTTAACATCTTTCAGTGTCGAAAAAAAAAATTTCACGATCGCATATGTTGCATTTTTTTTTTGGGCATTTAACGCATTTTAAGGAAAAACCAGTATATTGACAAACGCGTTTTTTGTGCTTAATTTATAATACTAACTTATTTGTATCTATAGCAATTAAATTTCCTGAAATATCTCAATTTTTGATGGGGAAATACTAGAAAAGATATAAAAAAGTTGGTGGTCAATTTCATCCTACAATTTTTCATGAACATATGCATAGGTCCTTTTTTTCTGGATGAAAAAAAGAAAAAAAAAATCACACGAAATCGAGGATTTCTTCACGAAAAATACAGCTATAGATACATGTGGTATATTAAACTGTAGATAATTTTGCACTTCATTATTTGATCAGACAATATGGTATAAATTTTAGTAAAGTTTTAGAGAAAATGTCCAAAATTTTTCAAAATTTCAGCACAATTTTACTGAAAATTATGTGAGAAAAGTTATTTTGATACTTACATCATTCGACGTGAAATAAAAAACTGTACATAAAGTAGTTCACAAGTTTCTCCAATTTATTATACATTCTGTTACGTATTTGACAATTTAAATGTTTTGCCCGATTTTTTGGAGTTTTGCCATTTTATTTTTAAAACTCAGATATGCATATTTTTGTCACCGTTTGGTAGAGATAATTCATTTTTTCAATAAAAAAAATCCATGTTTGTTCGCAGAACAAAAATTTTTATACGCATATTCTAGCTGGTTTTATCATATAACACATTATAGAATTTAGCGTAGAAATTTTTTTTCATAATTTACGATTTCAGGGTAATTTCCTAGTTGTCTATACTACATGTGATAGTTGAAAAGGCAATTAATGCAAAAAAATTTATAATCAAAATTTTCCAAACGCTATAACGATATCTAAAATCAAATGATGATATGAAATTATAAAAGATAAGAAGATCCAAGTTATGCAGTCATTGATATAGATAAGAATATGAACTGTACGACCCTGCTAAAATAAATTAATCTCTTTTTTTCATTTCCTTTTGTTCTGATCTTTTTCATCTGTTAAAAAATGTCGATTATATCAAATGCTGCAATTTCTTCCAAATACGAGCTAAAAGGAGCAAATAAGCAAGTGCCTATAGAATATGTATTTATAGATGAAGAAGGCCAACTAAGATCAAAAACGAAGACACTTGATTATATGCCGAAAACAATTCAAGATGTTCCTCCTTTGGACATGGATGAAACCAAAGATGCTGATATTGTACTACTTGGGGCTCAGCATCGACGACAACTTGTTCCTATTGCCATGTACCAAGACCCATTTCGAGTAAATCTTCAAGGAAAACTAGTCCTTTGTGAACATCCTACTCGCCAACATTGTAAAGAAATTATGGATTATTATGCTCATTTGGAGCCTTGGTTTGGTATGGAACAAGAATATGTATTATTTGATCCCAAAACAAATAGACCTTTAGGTTGGCCCTTACATGGAGAACCTGAATCACAAGTTAGTAATAGTATTACGTGATAGGTGGTTTGTCATGAATTGATAATATCAAATATAGGGAAAATATTATTGTGGGGTTGGAGCAGGAAAAATATTTGGTAGAGATATTATGGAGGCACATTATCGTGCTTGTTTGTTCGCAGGGTTGGTATTATGCGGCTGTAATGCAGAGGTTACACCAGGACAACTTGAATATCAAATTGGTCCTTGTGTTGGTGTTACGATTGGTGATGAACTTTGGATGGCTAGATACATAATGGAACGAATTACAGAAGAGTTTGGCATAATTGTATCTTTACATCCTAAACCCATGCGGGGTGATTGGAATCCAACGGGTTGTCATACAAGTAACTATATAAGGGGGGGAGGGGTTTTTATTCATTTATTTATATATAAGATTTTCACCCCACACCCGAAAAAAAAAAACGGCTAAACGTTATATTCTATAGATTTCTCCACAAATGAAATGAGATCAGCTGAAACTGGTTTAGAAGCAATAGATCAAGCAATTGAAAATATGAGTTCCAAGCATTTTGAACATATTGAAGTATATGGACAAGATAACGAGTTAAGATTAACAGGTGAGTATGAAACAGGTCATATCTCTGTATTCTCGTATGGCGTTGGGAATCGAGGCGCCTCAATTCGGATACCAAGAAAAGTAGTTGCCGAAGGAAAAGGTTACATGGAAGATCGTAGACCTGCTTCAAATATTGATCCATATCAAGTAGTAACCATTATCATGAAGTCTTCATTCAATTATAAATCACAATTTGAACAAGAGATATTAATACAATAATAGTAATAATAATAATAGTAATAATAATGATTTATTTATGTTTGGGGAAAAAAAGTAATGTGGTATTAAAATAAAAATTATATATGTATAAATGTCTCTTTAAGCACCAGTGTTGGTAGGATCTGTAGTTGGAACGGGGCCCAAACGTCTTGCAGTAGGATCATCAAAACCGTACAGAGTATCAGGTTTATTAGAATTTCTCATAGCATCGTTAGCAAATCCTTTAGGGAGTTGAGATAAATCTTGATGTTCACGTTTTTCATGATGTCTGTGTTCCTTTTTACCCTCTTCTCCACTCTTACTACCTTCTTCTCCATCCTTAGCAGGTGCAGTCTTGTCATGATGCTTGAAAATGTCTGAAAAATGCATTGTGTGATTTATGTATATAAAAAAGATTTTTATTATTATGAGAAAAAAAAAAAAAAAAGAGAATGAAAGATAAACCAAACAGTTACTTGTATTTATAGCAAATTAGACATGATGTTTCAACATTTGCCAAATTAAAACCCATCGACAAATTATATCTGCATTACTCTTGATGTGTATCCATGGAGGTTTCTACTTTTTTAGAAATATTTCTGGGTTTGTTATTGGATGATGCATTACCAAAAACATGATTACATTTATCCGAATCAATAATGAAAAAACTTGTTTACTTTAAAATACAACAATGATATCAACATACAAAAAAAAATTATTTCATTAAACTAGGCAGTAAGATCTACATACACAATGTAAAACAAGTAAATTATGGTGGCGATAGGCAACTATAAAAACTTAAAAGACTACTGACCGACTAGAAAATTATAAACTAACGATTCCGATCTTTAGTCAGAATAAAAAATTTCGTGTGAGACTAATCGCATAACATTTCACCCACGATAATATTTTTACAGATATGTCCATGATGTAAATGACTTGATGGCAATAATATTAAGCTTACTTGCCAATGCCAATCATGTGAACCCCTTAAAAAATTATACTTAGTCTATTATACCATCTATTCACAAAATCGTCATTGTATATTTATATATAACTACATGGTTAACGAATTTATTTGTATAAGTCTAAATATGGAGGTTTTATCTTTTTAGTTAGCAGCGATTAAAGCTTCAATTTCATCAATTTCCTTGGGAACAGTAGTCAAATTGACATGACCATCCTTGGTAATAAGAATATTATCTTCGATACGAACACCACCAACAGACTTGTACTTGTTCATAACTTCCTTGTTAATATATTTACCAGTTTTGGAATCATTCAAAACGGGATCAATCAAAAAATCACAGAAATAAACACCAGGTTCAACTGTAACAACAAAACCTTCTTCGAGATCACGACGCATACGCAAGTTACGAATGCCAGGTGCATCAATGCGTTCAACACCTTCCATATAACCACCAAGATCATGAACATCAAGTCCAAGCATATGACCAACTAAAATTAAGGATATTAAATATACTGTAGCTATCAATATTATTACTCATCAACTTACTGCCGTGAGGGAAGAATGCGGCAACAACATAGTTAGCCATAATTTCTTCCTTATCACCAACAAGAATACCACATTCTAAAAGACCATCACATGCAACTCTGCTAGCGATGTTATGGATTTCTTCCCATGCAACACCAGCCTTACAAGCAGCAAGACAAGCCTAAGCATAAATGAATTGTTAATTATGTACTACATTTTGCATTCATTCATAATTTTAAAGTTTACCTTTTGCATTTTAAGAACAATAGAGTAAATGACACGAGCTTCAGGGGAGAACTTTCCACCAACGGGGAAACATCTAGTAATATCAGAAGCATAACAATCAACTTCACAACCAGCATCAACTAAAACTAAATCAGTTTCAGTACGAAGAGGAGCGTTGTTCTTGTTGTAATGAAGAGTAGCAGCGTTCATTCCAACACCGACAATAGGATAGTAGGCTTGGAAGAAAGCACCACGACTGTAGGATTCATACAAGAATAAAGCATGTAATTGAGCTTCAGTAGTACCGACTTTGGAAGCTTTCATCAACTAATTAAAAATGTTAATTATTTAACAAAAAAATTCCAATTTTTAAATTGCTTTTTTTTTTTTTTTTTTTTTTTTTCTTTACCTTGGCATGAGCAATGGAAGAAATCTCATTTGCTTTGCGAATAATCTCTACTTCCCAATCAGCCTTGATAGAACGAGCCTTAGCAAAAGCAGTATGTAATTGCTTGCTTTGTTCAGCATTACACAACTTGATGCTGTTAGTATCAATTTTGTTGGTCTTGGTAATGGGCAAAGTATAAACAATAGAAGCTTCAGCCAAACGTTGATTTAATTTGTCAACATACAAAGCATCATCAACATCGTATTTGTTGACCAAAGTTTCAAGAGTATCAGGCAAACCCATCCACATGACATGTTCAGGGTCAAGATTAGGAGAATATAAATCAACTTTTTTGGTGGCAATATCAATGACAACATGGAAATCGGGTTGTTCGCAGCCTTTATGAGAATAAAAAAAAAAAAAATTAGTATAAACACTAAAATAAAAATGATATGTATATATATGTATATATACCAGTAACATAGAAAAAATTGGATTCTTGACGGAATGGTTGTTCAACATCAGTATCATCTCTTTCAGCAACAACTTGACCACACAAGTATACTAAACCCTCCTTTACTTCGAAGTTTTTCAAAACTTTGGAGACATTTTGACGGGTAGGAAGACGTTGTTGTGTTACAGTAGACATTTTATTCCAAAATATATTTTTTCTTTTCGTGGGAAAAGGGAAACAAATAAGAAAGCGATAAACAATGTTTATATAAAAAAAAAAGACTTTTTAAACATCCGTAGATAATACATTTGTAGATGCTACACCATTTGAAAATTTTCGGTAAACTTTTTCCCTTTTTCGATGTGCTAGCTGAGATAGGGGGGTGGTTTATTGTTTAGATTTTTATTCAAGGGTGCAAAGATATTTTTTTTCTGAAAGAATTTTATAGAGGGTATATATGGTATATTTTTATTTTTTAATCGATCAATCAATCAATTGATATTTTTTCAGTGAAAAAAAATTACTGTATAGTTAATTGTAGTTAATTGTAGTTTTTTTGTCATGCCATTTTTTTTTTTTTTTTTTTTTTTTTTTTTGTCTTTCAAAAGTTGAATTCTAATAGACATGACAAATTTAGAGTCATAAATTTTTGTTCAAGAGCTCTTTTAAACACATCGTAACCTCAATTGAACCTAATCGTGGGTTACTGGAAAGTTAGAATAATAAAAACTAAGTAGGGGGTTACTTACATAAGCAGAGTTAATATACTTTATTTATAAAAATATCCGGATTTTCAGAAACCAAAATTCAAGTAAAAAAAAATATTAATAAAATCAACAGCAAGAGAGGGTAAAGATATAGAAATATGAAAAATAAAACATCAGCATATTGCTATTGATTTAAAATAAATACTCTTTGCTGATTTTATCAAAGAAAATGCCACGGTATCTAGCCTGATTTTATTGCAATTTTTTCATAGATGTAGAGTATAAAACCTAATGTAGTTGTACTTTTCTCATGAACATCAACTATAACGGGGGGGGGATATGAGTATAAATTCTCATAGAACCTGATTTAAATATATATATTTTTTTCGAGGATTTCGGTTCTAAATTGTGATATATTTATAAATCCTTTGGTCACATCAACATCGAAATATAACTCATTCATAAACTATTGTATGGGCTAAACTGTGATGTGCCTAAAATTAGAAATATTGTCTAGATACCCTCGTTGTACTAGATGCCAATCGCAAAAAACACATTTCTCTATATACATTTTTAGCATTAAAAACTCATTATAGGTTGCTGTACCAAACACTCAATTTTGTAATATCAGGTTGATTGTTGAAAACACGTTGCTCTGTTCATAATTAGATATGAAAAGCAAATTGAAAAGGTATATGGCTAAGAAAGAATATCTAATTTCTCCATTTCTTGACGATTTTTTTATCAAAAAAAAAACCATAAATATATATTTTGCTTAACTTTGTGTACTATTCAAATTGGAAACCTGAATTATAATTGCTGATGCATTCATAGAAATTGTTGAAAGATGTACTTTTCTATCAAATTTTAAGTCAAAACATTTCATATCCCGATCGTTCAAATTCTTTAATTTTAACACAATTTTGGAACCGCCAACATAATATTGCGAATATCTCAAGAAAATATATAATAACTAAACATAACTTGTTAATTGTTATTTGTACAGATCTTAATGGCGCATTTAATGGTGGTTTTTGTAAACAAATTTGTCATTAAAAATATTTTGAAAATAGTATATCTAGCAATAATCATTTTTATGAAAAAAGCCGTTTTCTTGAATAAATAAAAGCCAAATAAATGATTCTATATGAGAAACAAGAAAATTCTAAGCATTTTTGACTTAAGAACACCTTATTGAATTTCAATTTTTTTAAGGTTTAATTTCGCTTTTAGCGATTTTGAGCGATTGGGCCCTATGGATGTAAGGGTCTGCTGGGCAATTTTTTTTTGAAATTTTACGCTACCCCAAAAAGATGAGATAAAAATGTAGCAAGTTATTGTATGTTGTAAGAAATGGTTTTGACAGGGTTTAGCGCCTTAAAAAACTGCTAGATATCTCTAAGAAATTCTTTAAAACCTAAGACAATTTACATATTTTTATTACCAAAAGCTTTTCTAAATTCTTTGATGCAACAGAACATGTCAAACAAAAAAAAAGTATATAAATAAAAAAGACTACAATTATGAGTTATAATTATATTTATCTGTTTATATAAAAACTGATTTGACATTGTAACCCGCGGCTTTTGAGTCAGATTCGCCTGCATGTTCCTCAGAAACAGACAAATTTATATTAAATTATGTTACAGTGAATGCATTCTCCCGGAGAATCATAGTGTATACCTTTAGTCATTTTATTATTTGGCTAAATTTTCTTGATTTAACACCTTTCAGCCGAGGAAAATTGTTTGTATTATTAATTCATTTTAAGTCTCAGAGCTTAGTAATGCATTGAATTTCGTGTGTATATAAAGCCAGATTAAATGGGGTAAAACTACACCCATTCATTCCCTTCTTTCATCAATTGAAAAATAATAAAGTAAAAAAATGTCTACTATGCGTGCTGTTCTTGTAAACCAACCTGGTATGTCTATAATTAAACTGGTAAAAGAGCTTTAATACTAAATATATAGCTTGTAGGAGACGCGTCTCAGTTATCTCTTGGTAGCTTTGAAAAACCTGTTCCCAAAGATACCGAGATCTTGGTCAAGGTAAGTACAAATCCTGCAAATGAAAATGACAATCAATAGAAACTAAATTATCCAAAACAAGGTCAAGGCTTTTGCTCTCAACCGTATGGATATCTTGCAAAGAGAAGGAAAATATCCTGTTGCAGTAAATGTCAGCCCCATTCTCGGTGTTGAGGTCTCTGGTGTCGTTGAAAGTGTTGGCAAAGATGGTAAATATAACATTTTAAGATAGATTTTATTTAAATGATAACTCAATCTATGATAAATATTTTTTTAGTCAAGGGTTTCAAGGCTGGTGAAGCTGTATTTGGCCTTATGCCTGGTGGTGCTTATGCAGAGGTATGTATATATATATATAATTTAGTGCTTGAAAATAATAATAATAAAAAAAAAAAAGGACTCCCAGGCATGAATCAGCATTTACTAATCTCTTTGTGTAGTTTGCAGTATTGGAAGAATCTTTGACCATGCACAAGCCTGAATCTCTTTCTTTCGAAGAAGCATCTGCTATTCCCGAGACATGGTTTACTGCTTATCAAGCTCTCTTTTTTGTTGGTGAATTTAAAAAAGGTCAAGATGTTTTAATCCATGCTGGTGCTTCCGGTGTCGGTATTGCCGCTATTCAACTCGCAAAAGAGGCTGGAGCGTAAGTAACACACAACAGCCTTAAAACGTAAAATAATTCTAATCTTAAATCTATATAGAAATCGTATCTTTGTCACTGTTGGATCTGATGACAAGGTTAAATTCTGTGAAAGCATTGGTGCTACTAAAGCCATCAACTACAAAACTGAAAATTGGTCTGATGTTGTAAGATTTTTGTTTAATTTTTTTTTTTTTTTTTATGCAATCAAATAGAAAAGGTTAACAAAAAAAAAACCATTGATAGATTTTGCAAGAAACTGGCAAGAAGGGTGTCAATGTGTTGATTGATTTCATTGGTAAAAACTATTGGAAACAAAACATGGAGGTTTTGGGTTTAGATGGCCATATGGTTATTTTAGCTTTCATGAGTGGTAAAGTAAACATGCCAAGGAATTGTGATTTATAGAAACTAATATCAATATCCAGGTACTAATATTGAAAACTTTGATATCACTGTTTTGCTTCGCAAGAGATTGAGAGTAAGTTTTTGCATAAAATTTGATTTAAATAATGATTGCTAACATTTTGCATTAATATTAGATTGAAGGATCCAACCTCCGTGCTCGTACTTTGGAATATCAAGCTCGTTTGCGTGATGAAATTTATCAACATGCTGTCTTGGATCACTTTGCCAAACATGATGGTACACTCAAGGTTTTTGTTGATAAAGTTTTCAACTGGGAAGATATCATTGACGCTCACAAGTATCTCGAAAGCAATCAATCTATGGGTAAAATTGTTATCAAGGTTTCTGATAACCAATAAATCGTTCCTCTCCTTCTCTTATGACACTACCCCTATATTTTTTCAAATAAATAAAAATAAAGACATGCATCATATTATTGATCTAAAAAATATAAGCTATTCACAAAATTTTGTGAAAATTCGAGTTATTGAAACCGATTGAAATAACTGTTTAGATAAAAAAGAATAATATATTCATTTCTCCTATCAATATTTCTTGATAATCAATAAATCGTTTCTCATTCATTCCCCCCTCCTTTCCTTTTTCACTACTATACCTATCCTCTCTCCCATATATTTGACAGATGAAAATAAAAATACACATGACATTTGATCAAAAAAAAAAAAAGTAGATATAAAATGCCGTATGAATTCGAGTTATTGAGGATTGATTGATTTATATATAAGAATCATTTATTTTTTTGTTGATTTAAAAAAAAAGAATAAATTTATTTCTCCTATAAAAAAAGAAAGAAATTAGTATACATATAAAAGCATTCGATAAACATTAAAAACTTACAGGGATCTCAACTTCACCAGCATCAATGGCAGCGCAAAGATCCTTGGGGTTTTGACCATCGACAGTACAACCAACAGAGAAGGCAGTACCGAGGATTTCCTTGACGGTACCAGAGAGTTCACGAGCCAAAGACTTGAAACGCATAGTACGAGCAATTTCAATAATATCCTCAAGAGCGACATTACCAGAGTGCTTGATGTTCTTCTCCTTCTTACGGTCACGGAGAGGTTCCTTAAGAGCCTTGATAACCAAAGAGGAAGCAGAGGGGACAACTGAAACTTGAGCTTGACGGTTTTGAATGGTCAATTGAACAGTGACACGGAGACCCTTCCAGTCCTTGGTACCCTTGGCGATATCTTCACCAACCTTCTTGGGGGACAAACCAAGAGGACCAATCTTGGGAGCAAGAGCACTAGAAGCACCAACTTCACCACTTTTTTTTTTTTAAAAAAAAAAGTTAGTTTATATATTATATATTTAAAATGTTCTATGCAATTTATTATTTTACCCAGTGGCACGAAGGTAGATAATCTTAACCTCAGAGGGATCGAACTTAGGAGGCATCTATTTTGTTCCAGAAAAATGTCAGTATATTTGGTCGATGGATGCATTAGATTTATATCATATTATGATATGGATGGATGTTACGATGTTGGATACCTTTGAACGTGGAGAAAGAAGGTGTATAAAATCCGGTAGCAAATCCTTATTTGAGGGTTGCCCAAAAGACCTAAAATAAGTGGCTGATATATTTCATTGCCCGCATGAAAAAACTCCCAAATTTGCCTATATTTTTCTGCTTGATTTTTTTTTTTTTTTTTTTTTTTTTTTTTTTTTTTTACATGTTTCTGTATTCAAAGGATTTTTACTGCTAATTTCTATTATTTTATTTCGAAGTAATTTTCGTAAAAGATATTATGAACGTTTTTATTTCTTTCAGTAATTTTCATTTTTGATAGTAATTAAGAAAGATTATTGGTTTTCAGTATTCAGACATCAAAGATCAGAGATGATTGCTTCAACACAATTTATTTAAATCGGATTTTATTAAAAATATTATTATAAGTATAGAAATATATGCTACATTGATGTCATGGCAGCATCAAGGCTTGCCATGCTAGCACCACGACTTAATCTGTGCGGTAAACTTGGTCTTGTTGATGTTGTATTTGAAGAAGTAGAAGAAGAAGCAGGAGAATTTGATTTGGGTGATAATCCTGATATACTCGCAGTAGTTAATGGCAAATAAATAGATGTTATAGGGCTTGAAGTCTTTGAATTCGGCGAAGCACTACTATTATTATCTGATATACTTAATTTCTGCTGTTGATGACTATAATCTAATAATTCGGCTTGTGATAGTCGAAATGGCGATCGATTTTGTTGTTGTGTATTTGCATTATTGGCGTTATTTACAGATTTAGAAGAATGTCTTGAACTTACTGAAGTTGGTCTGGAAACAGGTGATGGTTCATTTGATAAATTATGTTGAGATAAAAAGCGTTCCAAGAAATCAGCAATTAAAGGTTCTTTCATGGCAGATAATTTGTATTCGTCAAAAGACTAAAAAAAAAAAAAAAAAAAAAAAAAAAAAATTGAGATATGTGTTAGCAAAAAAAAAAGTATTCTTCTAAATAGTTTTAATTTACGTACTAATTTTCCATCACAATCAACATCAAAATCTTCAAACATGCAATCAATAGAGCGTTGAATTTCTTCGTCTTGCTTATCTTGGTCAGACATCATGTTTGACTAGAATAAAAACAATTATCAGATATATGCCACACTTTTTACATTCATTTCTAGTTGAATTTTACCAATTGTAACATGACATGTTCTAATTCATTTTTGGATATAAACTCATCTTTATCCACATCATATAATTTGAATGATACTGTTTACAATGTAATTGAGTTTAGCATAATTTTTTGATATTTTTGCGAAATCTTACATTTCAGTTTTTCTTCAGGTGTTCCTTTCATAAAAACACTAAGACCGTCTACAAATTTACTATATAGCAATTTTCAGTATTGTTGTAATATGCAAATCTGAAAAATTTACCTGAAATCAAGGCATTGGTCATTCTCTTCATCACCGCCAAATGCACAGTATAATCGCTGTAAAAATGCATCATCTGTCATGGAAACAGTCGGCATACATTGTTTAACGGACTATCACATAATGTATTTAATAAAATGTCTATTGCTTAATTTTATATATTTACATCTTTAAATACATCTGCTGTAATGTTATTTTGGTCTTCTGTTTTCACATTTTGTCGGAGGTTGTCTATCTCCTTTGTCGAGACTAAATGATGTAAAGTTAAGCTTTTCTTTCTTTTTTAACTATAATGACAAAACGTATACGTACAATGTGTTGTTTTTGAAAGAGCATTATTTTCTCTACTTTTACCTTGACCCATATTTTAAAAAGTTGTTATTGTAAGAAATTAAGATAAAAAAAAAAAAAAAAAAAAAAAAGAGAGGGAAAAAAAAATCTTTTAGGTAATAATAAATTTAGAATGTCTTGCATCATGGAATTAACAATTAGGGATGTTGGGCCCACTACACACGAGATTAAAAAACATCAAGTAATAAAGTGTTTTGATTGGAAGACAGAGATAGATATTTCGAGCTGTCCCACCTGCCGTTGGTTTCTGCAACCTATGCCGGTTACGTTGATAATGCCATTGTGCTATCAGAAAACAGATAATAATATCCATTACATTGCAATTTCACTTATTTGTACTCAGTATACTCGTGTATGTATGTTTTATACTTGAAGTAGTTTGGAAACACTTCATTTTTGCTGATCACTTTTATATTACAATAGAAAAACTGCCTGGTGAAACGATCGGCGCAACAATTAAACCGAAAATTGACGTATTAACTACTATACGGGTGATTTCCCCCGCGCACATTTAATTGAAACTGTATATAAAGGTATGGATAAATTTTACAGGTTTTTTTTTTTTTTTTTTTTCTACTTTACTTTTTGTTTGTTTATTTTCTATATATATTTATATAAAAAAAATGGCTGTTAAAGAAGTGAATGCTGAAGGACAGCCTGCTGTCAACAGCAATGGTGTTCCTTTATTTAAAAGTAAATTAACCAAACATGAGGAAGAAGTTGATAATGAAGTTGTTTATGAATTTGGTGGATCCGCTGGTGCACTTGGTATGATGTTGGGTTTTCCTTGTCTCATGTATTATTTCTGGATTTGTTTGGAATATCATCAAGGTCATATCATTACTCCTACTTCTTATACAAAAGATGGAATCATTCAATTCCTTTCTGAAGAAATCCTTGCTAAAATCGCCCTTGGAGCTCTCCCTACCTTGACCTCTGTCAAGATTTATATGGGCTTTGTTGTATATTCTTTCATTTGTGCTTATTTCATGCCTGGTCCTATCGTTAATGGTCTTCCCCTTCCTTCTTTGAAGGGCGGCAAAGTATGTAAACAAAAAATTCTATATTTTGACTAGTGTCAAAAAGAGAGAAAGCATGTGCTAATTGTTATTTTTAATAGCTTCCTTATCTCTGTAATGCTTTATCATTTTGGTATTTAACCCTTGCACTTTCAGTTGTTGTTCATGTAACTGGTATTTTCCGTTTGACCTTAATCATCGAGAACTTTGGTGGCATCATGACCACTGCAATTATTTGGGGTTTCACAATGTCCTTCCTCGTTTATACTACTTCTATGATTAAGGGTACTCAACATCGTATGTCAGGTAAGCCCATTTACGATTTCTTCATGGGTGCTCCTTTGAATCCTCGTATTGGTCCTGTTGATTTGAAAATGTGGGCAGAAGGTCGTGTACCATGGCCTATTCTTTTCTTCACCTCTGTTTCTTGTGCTTTGAAACAATATGAGATGCGTGGCTATGTCAGTGGTCCTGTTGCTTTTATGGTTCTTGCTCACTTTTTGTATACAAACTCCATTCAAAAGGGTGAAGAATGTATTCCTACTTCTTTTGATATGTTTTATGAAAAGGATGGTAAGTAAATGCAATTAAGCCAATTAGAGTGTTTGTGTATTTAAATATGTTCGTTTAGGTTTCATGCTTATTTTCTGGAACATGGCTGGTGTCCCTTTCACATATGGTTATTCCTCAATTTATCTCATGAAATACGAGTTAACTACTGGTGAAACTATTAATCATAGTTGGATTTATACCATTGCTATTTATTTCATTCTTTTTGCTGCTTATTACGTTTTTGATACTGGTAATTCACAAAAGAACCGTTTCCGTATGGAACAAAATGGTTCTTTCATTGATCGTAAGGCTTTCCCTCAACTTCCTTGGGGTAGAATCAAGAACCCTACTTATGTCAAGACTCAAAATGGTAACTTATTATTGACTTCTGGATGGTGGGGTGTTGTTCGTAAGCCTCATTACACTGCTGATTTATTCCAATCTCTTTCTTGGGGCTTAATCTGTGGTTTTGGATCCTTCTTGCCTTATTTCTACTTCTGTTTCTTTCTCTGTGTCTTGACTCATCGTGTTTCAAGAGATGTGGAGCGTTGTTCCAAGAAGTATGGCAAGGATTGGGAAGAATATTGTAGACGTGTCCCTTATATCTTTATCCCATATGTATTTTAATTTTAATTTTATTGTTTTTTCCAACAAAAAAATAACCCGTACAACCTTTTGTAATGATCTACTTGAAAGTACCATTGCTTAAACTTTATTTATCATTAACTCAACTAATCATTAAAAAGAGCTAATTTTAACCCTGTAAAAGTTTCGTATATATAGAAGGCGTTTGTATTGAGTAACAGCGACAGCTGTTCTTGTTGCACCACTTTATTCGGCTATTTATTCATCAAACTTTTGATATTTTCGTGATACAGGAATCAAGAAAAATAATTAATTTTCCCCATTTTGTACGACAAACTGGATTAATACATGCTTATAGTATAAATAAACGAGCCATCGCCTGCCCCCTCACCCCTCTTTGATGAAGTACTTAGTAATCATGTTATTACGTAATTTGAGGTTTATGGTGTAATAGCATTCTAAGCCTTCTTCAATTGACGTACGATGCATAAAATGATTACTATAATTGAGTATTATATTACTCTCTACATTGGTTACATACATTTAGTACTACATGCGGAAAAATATGATAGCATAGCCGAAAGTCATGAGATATCTAAGCATATGTAAACTTTCTTTTATGCTGCTTCCTGTTCCTGCACATACAAAAGAAGCAAACAGACTTTGTCAATTTATACATTCGCCTTGTACCGATGCCTTTTATTACTATTACAGAATCTCAATTTAAACAAAACTCAAAATTTGACGCTCAATAAAAAAAATTATGCCCTGATATATTAAGAATTATCCTAACGAATGGCCTATTATTAAACAAATAAAACCTTTATTGTATTGTATTACTCTAATTCAGGTATATTCTCGTATTTCTAATTGCTTGCAATGGTCTATAAAAAAAAGATACTATGGTTTGAAATCTAGATCGTCGAAAATGAATCAATCAGAACTACATTTCGAGCTTGGCAGAATTTAAAATAGGGCCCAGCAGTAGTAGCTTTTTTTCTGAAAATGATTGAAAAAATGAAAATTGTTTAATAATTCATCAAAACAAATAGTAACTTGAGTTTACGTGCTAGCACAATTGATATTTTTTAAAACCGTAAAATATAATATGTAATAGGTCACAATGAGCAGCATATTATGTGTAATAATTCAAACAATTCATGTTTCATTCATGCAAAACCTTGCCTCATCTCATATATAAATACTACCTCGTTAAGGTGTAAATAATATTAAAAATCCTCAGAAAATATTCTTTACAACATTTATAAAAGTGCTCATTAGCTAAATAAAAAATATCGGTCCATCTGAGCACATTAAGCGTCTCATGAACCTATAAAGTGTTTTATATGAATCAACGAACCGGTCCTTGGACCATCCCGTTGCGCCGTAGTGTTTAAAAAAAATTTCTCCTTAAATTTAATAAATGTAACTCCTTATTCTTCATAAATGTACAAGAAAATTTTGTAAACTCCATTAAAGTATTTGAATTGAAAAACTATTTTACTACCTTGTTTCAATTTACAATGGGTTGTTTCATTCGTAACTACTATATTTTCTGATTTAAACATACCCTACATAACATTGCATTTCAAAGAAAAAAACAATTTCAACAAATTTTCTCTAAATTTTCATATATCTCAGGCGTAGCGGTAATTTAAAATAAAAACTTTCTGATGATGAAAAAAAAATAAAAACAATCCTAAATTTGTAAAGTACAAAATTGACATCGAAAGTGTATATTAAAGGGGCTAAATCTATTAAATAACTTCAACATGAAATTTAATTTTGCATCTAACCATATATTTATTGAAAGCGTTTGTCACCAAAAAAATTACAAAAAAAGCAGAAATATAAAAATCAATTTTTAGTAATTTTAAACATACTTTTATAACAGAGTTTTAAAATTAGCGTTACAGATAAATAAAGAGAAAAAATACCTATTATTTGAGACATTATTCGTTACTCTAGCTCTATTTTTCATAGAGTTATTAGCTTTCTTCGAAAAAGCCAAATTTTGGACGAGGGTAGACAAGGAAAAATTCATGAATTTTCAAAATAAATTTTATAGTGAAATATAATAAAACTAAATAAAAGAATCATTTTTGTCTTATAAACTAGGTGTTTAAATGGTTGCTACCTCGAGTCATAGTCCATCGAAGTTGCATTTTTGTAAGCTATTAGGGGAAATAGCTTTATAAATACTGTATGAACTTAATTGGAATTTTAGCTAGGTTTATTTTTCAACTTTATATATCAGTTTTAAAATATTACTCTTTAAGATTACTTTAAAACGGCAGAAGTTTTTAGATAAAAAGTAAATTTTATGGCAATTTTCTCGGTATTTTAAGGTGTTACATTCTGTATAAAACGGAGTTTGATATTTTAGACCCCGTAATCCAAGCTCGATATGTAGTAAATCTACTGTTTTATTCCATATCACCTTCTACAAATTTACATCCTAATCTGATAGACAAGATACTATGATTGTGGCTAGGGGCTAGGGCAACAAATCCATAGCATAGCCAATATTTTGGAAGAAGGAAGTATCAACTATGGATACTCTATTTTTCCAGGCGGCTCAGTAGCACAATTAGCGCAGCATGTCAAACTCAATATTAATAGGCAGCGCTAATAATATAATCATTAAATTTCCAGACACGGACCTTCCACCAACAAATTAAACAAGAGCAAGCAGACAAATACTTGATATGAAACATGTCAACTAGGAAAAGCATTCGATATAATGTTTTCCTCCTGATTCATTAAATCAATATGGATATATACTTATCATATTGATCTATTGGTTCTATAGTTATATTTTCAGTAGTAAATAATGAACTAATATAAAAGACTCATACTTTTATATTATCTTAATAAACCCCAGACTTCTTTTAGTTTTTACACACAGTTGGAAAAGCTGATACATTATTGTCTTTTTAAATTGTATTTTATTTATAAACTTTATGAATAACTCAAAATTAAATAAGACTGCAAGTGTTGTATTCCACCAAGTATCATACCTTATCGCCTTCTATAACCAATCAATAGATTATACAATCCATTGATTACTATTTAGAATATGAAAGAACAAGTCTAGAATCGGATATAAGAAACGCCTAGTTTATTATTTCTCAAT
>JAEPRC010000079.1:55782-89955 GCA_016758945.1 Mucor plumbeus
ATTAGACATTTAATATAAATACCACAATGATCCATCGAACTGATGAATCCTTGCTTTACTTTTAATAAACTTAGAAGAGTTATAATTGTATTTCCCATTTCTGCTTTTTTTAATTACGTTTTTGTAGCACTAGTTTCTAAAAGTATTTATACTACTTCAATTCAATTTGGATGTCAGATTCAATATGGGATTGAGTTGATATTTAACATAAATGATAGGCAAAAAAGGACAATTTGCAGGTAAAATTTATTGCAGGATAAATTTAAATGTTTTAGATCAATTAACCATTTTTGACTTTTGACATACTATTTTGTTGTATTTTCAATATAGATTCACGCAACTTATTAATTGCATTATTTCTTTATACAAGGTCATATCACCAAGTCAAAAAATAAATTGCCCATTCACATGGTAGATATCTCATCACTCAATTAAAGCTTAACCTTATACCGTTGTCCCTTTTTTGTCCCTTTCACTTACTGTATTTACACAGTGAATGTAATTTGTTGATTAGAATAATTAGAACTCAACTATTGTTTTCTTTATTTTCAATGCAATTCTACCTATTGATATAGTCTACTATTAAAATTAATTCACGTAATATGTAATTACTGTAAAGAATTTGCTGCTGTTAAGCATATGAAAACAATTCAGTCTATAAAAAGGCGTGGTAAAGTGTATTTCACTATTATATACACATTAATAGCTTGAGAAAATGTTGATTTTCATTTTGAATTGTAGTACACTAGTTTCTAATCCAATAGTTAAAATAATTATTTAAACATTGCTAAATAAATATATAAGTTAGTTGCATTATGCTATTATCTATTTTTAAATTTAATCTGTATCTCATAAAAATCTCAAAAGTACGTAAAATTCACTGCTTTTTTTTTTAAAAAAAAATGGCTCTTCTCACTTTTCATCCCTGATATACTTTTATTTTTACAAAATAACACCAAATATATATATATATGCCAATTTACAGTGAAACATTTAAATTTAATACAAAATTAAAGAGAAAAAATGTTCTATTTTTTGCAGCTGATATAGTATCTTAAGTGTTACTGTTTTGAATTTTTAAACGTATTTTATTATAAAAATTGAAAACTTTGAGCTCTCGTATCTCTACAAAAAATTAGGCCATACTAACACTTTTTAATAATAAAATTTACTTGTTTTATAGTGTTCTATAATGCAGTGGAATTACATAACTAAAAGCTTGATAATCATAAATTAACTTAATTACTAGTATTGCTCACAGAGTTCATGTCACTTGAAATATTAAAGTGTAGCAACAATAAACAGATACTCAAAGTAAACACAATAACAAGCGCATGCGAAAATACAAAATGCTTTTGAACCAATACATGTCGTGTGAACGATAACACTCTTGATCACAGTGCAATCGATTACACAAATGACATATATACTGTGAGGGGAAAAACCCTACCGTTTTTTTTCAAAATTACCTTTTTGCATGGATTTCTTTCCCTATACTAAGCATATAAATATATGGCTTATATTATTTTGTAAAGTAAACTAAGGGCTTTTCAATGATAGAACTTATGCAAATATTCAGCATCAGCGACTAGTGAGAAAACGGGCTAAAGTTAGAAAATTCAATTTTTGTTTATTATGAAAAAAGTTTGATATTTAGTGGGGCCGCCCTTACTATTGACGATGGCTTTAATTCTTGCTGCCATGCTATCTATATATTTTAGGCAGCCATTTTCAGTAAGTTTATACCATTCAGTGGCAATCCTCTGTTCCAGTTCTTCTTTGGTTGTGGGTCTAGTAGGGAACGCATTAGGACGTCGTTTTAGCGGATACCAAACATGTTCAATTGGATTTAAGTCTGGGCTTCGAGCCGGCCAATTCATAATAGTATTAACAGAGAAACCGTGCTCGTTAAACCACCGTTTAGTAATAACAGAGGTATGCGATGTGGCTCTTTCTTGTTAAAAACGGACGTCTTTTATATGTAAGTTAAAGTAGTCCAATGTGTCTAACGAGGAAGTTTCCAAAATATCAACATAAACAGATGAATCTATTGAGCCATTAATAATTGTAGTACCATAAACAGGGCCCGTTGCAGTTATACAGCTCCAGAACATAACCCCTCCACCATATCCTTGAACGTGAGGCTCCATTTGATGAGGCAGCAAAGTATTGTCACCATCCGACCAAACGAAAGAATTGCCATCAGTGCCCCACATATTGACTCTGGTCTCATCAGAAATGACTCATTGACGCCAGTCTATCAATGTATAATTTCTGTATTTTTGGGCCCATGCATATCGTTCTGCCTTGTTGTCTTTGCTGACAAAGTTTGTCTTGATTTTCCTTTTGGCATCAAAGCCCCTTTTTTTGAGACCTTTCCTAATGCCGCTCAATGACATATCAACACCTTTCATTCTGAGATGTTCTTGCATACCCTTTGAATTATCTAAACTATCTGTACGAAGCTGTCTTGCAATATAAGATTTCGTAGACTTGCTGATTTTGTTTGGTCTTCGACCTTTTGATATTCTGACATCACCCAAGTATTGCTTTCTATACCTTGTAATAGTACTTAATGATATAGTTGGATATAATTTCTGGATCGCAGAAAAAGAAGCTTTATTAAACAGCAAAGACTTTATAGAATTTTTAACATCGGAAGTTAAATGAGGAGGGATAGTGTTAGATGAAGTGTAAATAAAGTAAGTGATAAAAGTGGGGAATACTGAGCTAAACTACTTAATCTTTAATATTTTTTATACATTCCTCGGGTATCTTAGAAGGATGGCATGTCTCAGAACAATTTTGAGATTTTTCTGATATGTATATCGGAAGTAAAAACATCGCATACCTTCCTTTCCCTTTTTTTTACTATCATATATTTTGTCTTTTCTCATTTTAACTCCGTTTCAATTGCTAACTATGTACGAGACAAACTTTTAAATTATTTTATATGAAAGCCCAAATTCTACTTTTTAAACGGTATAGATTGTGGATATTTAGCTTTACTTCTTTCAAAGAAATATAAGCTAAAGTGAATATTCGAAGATAAACGGTAGGGGTTTTCCCCTCACAGTACTAAGAATTATTTTACCCAATTTAATAAATAATAATAATAACAAAGATATTAGGTTTAGTCAACTATTCCCCTGTGTCGTAGTTGCACTACCAATAAATAAGATTTCAAGCACACATAGAATTCACACCTTAAAATCAAGGTTACCTAAATAGATATAGCTAATAGCTCCTAAATGGCCCACATTGTCGCACTTGACATATAACCCTTTATGGTCGATGCTTTGCATGATTTATCCTTTCAATATAATATTAGTAACAACAACTCAAAATTAGAAGATTACTCCATTCAAATCTGATGGTATACAAGTTCTCTAAATCACTATAAATACCCTCATACTTTTTCAATTATATTTAATGTTCAGAAATCTTTTGTAATAAAACTTTAGCTGATTATAATTGTATTTCTACCACTTTTATTTTATATTTTTTTTATTTTAGTAAACAACTTCGTTATTTACTGCATGTAAGATATCATATTATAAAAGATTAGGGTGATTTTTTTTTCCATTTTTGACATTTTTAGTAGTAGGTTTCAAAATATTAGTTAAATTGAGCATCAGCTGTTTTCTATTTTTTAATTCCTTTTATAGATCTCATTGAGCTCTATTTGGTCCAGTTAATAAAGTTTCTTTTTTACATATTAACTTTTCGTGGAGATATACTCAAAAATGCGTAAAAAAAGAATATTCTGGGTTTTGCTCCAAAAGACCAGTATATCGTCGTCCCAAATTTTGAATTTGAAAAAAAAAAGGTGACAAAAATCTTGTTTTCTCTATAAAAAATGTATCAAAAAAGTACAACAATAGCTAGATCAATAGATAATTCTATTGTGCATTTTATCAAATATTTAAATTCGAAACATGTTTATAAGATGTGATGTATATCTCAAAACACTTTTAAAGTTCCAATCGTATTTTGTCCAAAATCAATTGTGAAACATTCGTTCAAATTTTATTTAAGTACATGTAAAATTTAAAACTGTAATTTTTTTTTTAGTAAGTCATTGCAACTTACTTAGCGGTTCAGGAGCCATTGGACATTTTTGTTTTTGGATCGTTTTTAAATCGTTTTGTCATGATCAAATTGATTTTGGGGCTCAGTTATGATATGGTTTTATGCTGTAAAATGAACTATTATATTGTTTCGATTATTTCGACGAAAAATTTAAATTTTTTAGTAAATCAAAAATAGCAGAATTGCTTCCAATGGGATCGATTTTGTGACCATAAAAAATTAATATTTCAACTTGGGTATTTAATTTTTCTCAATCAATTTTAGATCAATTTCGTCAATGTTGAACCAGTATACCAATATTTCAGTATTAACTCTTCTATTTTCGAGCAAATATTAATGTACCATAAGGGGAGGTACATTGCTGTTAAATGTTTGACATGATCAAACCAAATACTGGGCGAAAAATCAGAAAACCATCTGAAATTTACTTTTTACAGTTGTAAAAAACTGCCAACGAAAGCCCTACTATCTCGCCGAATTTCAATTTTAAATGACTTTTGACTGTACATGAAAGCAACTTCATATCTCGGGCATAATAATGTAAAAGGAAAACTCCCACAACCCATTATGTGTTGAGGAAATTGCTACCAAAATGGATCTATATATCACACCTACTAAGGTCATTAAACTAAACTCACCAGCTCTCGCTGAATATAAATCCAAATGAGCTCCCGTTGCAGTGGAAGGTATATTTAGTGCTGATCTATAGAATCGCAACTACTTTTGCCACTGCCCCAAAAAATTGATCAAGATTGACATAAAGTCGATAGTCAGAACTATTCGTCTAAATTAAATTATTAAGTTTTTGCATTTATAAAATAATAGATCTAACTAAAAGCTATCCCGAATTTTTTGTTCCAACGAAAAATATTGGTTTTTTGTAGAGATGATCAAAATAATAGCCCACGTTACGCCTTAAAAAACCTATTATGAGTCCCAAAATTAATTTGATAAATTGATTCAAAAATAATCCAAAAAACAAAATTGTTTAATGGCTTATGGACTGAAAAGTAAGTTGAGGTAGCGTACTGAATATTTTTTATAGTTTTAAATTCTACGTCTACGAAAATAAAATTTAAACCAAAGTTTTACATTAAAATTTGTGTAAAATACGATCGAAATTTTGGAGGTTTTTTGAAGAGCCAAATGTTTTTTAAAACTATGTTTTAAATATATGTAATTGATATAATGCGCAGCAAAAGTGCTTATCCATCTAGCTATTGATGAGTTTTATAGCTATATTTTGCATGAAGAAAACTACATATAGTGCAGATACGATATGATATACATGATGTGTTTATATCTTAAAATTAGGAAAATGCACGACCCTCATTTACGGGTTTATATAATAAAATTACATTTTTATAATTTATAGTATATAAAGCAATTTCTAATATTCTATAAATACTGCTGTATACGCAAGTAAGATACATGCATAAAATAAAAGAATTATTGTTACACGGATTTCAAGCATTTGAGTTACAATGATATGCGTTTCATGCATAAAAAACAACGATGAAATAGGGAAAATCTCAAATCTACCTCGATTCTTTTGTTATCCCCTTAATTTTTCCCTGAATCTCTATGTAATACCCTTATTAATTTTATTAAAAAAAGGAGCCATAAAATTCATTAATTATTCGACAAAATTTATATCATAAAGAAAGAGATATAAAAAAGATTAAAAATCTACAGATGACAAAAAAAGTGTGCCCGATGATGCTCTCTATTCTAGTCCATTGTCATTCATTTGGATGTATGAATTAAGCAAGTGCCTTCTGTTCTGATGATCTCGGACCATTTTGTTCCGATATAAAATCATTATTATGATGTAAATAACGACTGCACCACAAAGGAAGAGATATAAATTCAACAGTTAATATCACAATAATAATGATACTTATCAAATCATGTCGTAACCAGTAACAGCATATATATATATATATATATACTATACATATTTTTTTTAAAAAAAGAGGAGTGAGGGAAAAATAAAACACTATATAATGTGAGAAGGGAGAGAAAGCTAAAATGTATCATCAATAACAACACAGAGCAGCACAGAGCAGCACAACAGCAGTACAACAGCAGCAGCGGTTTGTAAGAAAACAAATAGCCCATAAAAAGGGGGTTATTATAGTGTATAGGCTCAAAAAGGGGAGTTTTTGGGGTTAGCATTATATAATATATACATAAATTGACAAAATGGTATGGCAAAGATTTATGATGAATTGGCAGATTCTCTTTTTATGGTTCAACAGCTATTGTATTTGTATTTGTATTTGTTACACATATAGATTAGAAGAAAGAAAGCCATATGACGCAGGAAAAAAAGTCATCTGTATACAATCTTTTATTGAGTATTAGAAGGGGAAGAAAGGAGAGGAGATAATGGTGGAGGAGGAAGAGGAGAGAGAGGGAAAAATAAGATTATACGTTTTTTAGTGGGGTTAATCCAGGTCAGGATGACCTTGCATACAGTTTTTATATATATATATATATATATATATATACATATATGATCGTATTAGACTATTTATATTCATACGACTTTTTTCTTTCTCTTCAGGTCTAGTTTAATTCTTGTTTTTTTTTACATTTATTTCTTCTTTATCTTGATTACCGTTAAATTTGTATTGGCAACAATCAAAGTAATAATAAAAAATAAAACATATAATAATAAGAGTTTCTATCTTCTTTAAAAGTATATATTAATACAACACACACACATACATCATGTCATCTACATCAACAAATTCTACTCTTTCTTCTTCTTCCTCTACTAATAACCTACCTTTAATACAACAGTTAATGCATTATTCACGAAACATATTTGGTAAAATTACAAGCAGCAATATCAATCAACAAAAATGTTCATCAATCGAAAATATATACCCATCTCATCCAACGATCACCATAAAGCCGACACAAGATCAATTAATAAATAGCATCAAAACGATCGGCCAAGCAGAAAATTATTTATTTGGTAGAAATGGTTTTCAAAAAGACTATAAAACCACCATCAAATTGCTTTTAAAAGCAACACAACATAATCAAACTGCTTATGCCATCCTTGGATTTTGTTATGAATTTGGATTTGGTGTTACAAAAAATTTTAAAACAGCAGAACAGCATTACATTTCGGCCCTTCCATCCGACCTAAAATGCGACATTAGTGATGAAAGAACTTTGTTAGCAATTTCTCGATTAGCATTTTTGCGTAAATACGGAAGACCAGGAGTTTATATTGATCGCATAGAAGCCCATAAATGGGAATCTCAAATTGAATTAGGCGGCTTAAAATCCATTGCATGGATTCAACGTGCAGCTATTCAAGATAATTGTGCTGCAAGTCAATATTGTTTAGGTGTTTGTTATCATGATGGTTTAGCTTTAAAGAAAAATGAGAAATCGGCTTTCCATTGGTATAAAGCAAGTGCTGATCAAGGAAATTGTCGTGGTCAAGGAATTTTAGGTTACTGCTACGGCGAAGGATTTGGTGTAGAAAAAAATGAGGCTGAAGCAATGAGGTACTACCGACTTGCTGCATCTCAGGGGGAAACTGTTGCTATTTATAATATAGGCTATTGTTACGAAGATGGTATTGGTGTTGAAAAAAATATGAAGGAAGCTGTTAAATATTATAGATTGGCAGCTGAACAAGATAATGCTTTTGCTCAGAACTCTTTGGGTTATTGCTATGAAGATGGTATTGGCGTAGAAGAAAATCAAGATTTAGCTGCAATATGGTACAAACGATCTGCAGATCAAGGCTATCCATGGGCCCAATGTAATTTAGGCTACTGTTATCAAAATGGCATTGGTGTACCTAAAGATGCTGCAATGAGTGTCAAATATTATAGAAATGCTGCTGTTCAAGGACATGCTCGTGCACAACATAATCTTGGTTTTTGCTATCAAAATGGCATTGGTATTGAAAAGAATGAAGAAAAAGCAATCGAATGGTTTCAACAAAGTGCTGAATTGGGTAACATTTTCGCATTTCATTCATTAGGTTACTGCTATCAAAACGGTGTTGGAGTTGAAATCAATGAACCAGAAGCATTTTACTATTACATGTTATCAGCTGAACACAATCATGCTCCTGCTCAATTATCTCTTGGATATTGCTATCGTAATGGCATTGGAGTTGAAAAAAATGAACACGAAGCTTGTAAATGGTTTCGTTTATCTGCTTTACAAGGAAATGCAGTTGGACAAAACTCTTTGGGTTTCTGTTATGAAGAAGGCATGGGTGTCAAAAAGAATCCTCAAAAGGCAGCATATTGGTACCTGAAAGCAGCAAAACAAAATAATGCTTGGGCTCAATGCAATTTAGGTTTCTGTTATGCAAATGGTATTGGCGTTCGACAAAATGCAACAAGAGCTGTTAGTTGGTATAGAAAAGCAAGTGAACAAAATCATGCAAGAGCTCAAGATAAATTAGGTGTCCATTTACAAAGTGGAATTGGTGTCATGCAGAATCTAGAATTAGCGTTCATGTTATTTGAGCGTTCAGCAAAACAAAATCATGTTGCAGGTCAATTTCATTTAGCCAATTGCTATGAAAAAGGTTTAGGTTGCTCAGTTGATCTTGGAAAAGCAACATGCTATTTTGAAAGAGCTGCAATGGGTAATGTGAACAAATTATAAAAAAAGACGTGTAAAAAACAAAAAACTAATTAAAATATGTACTTAATAGCTGGCTGTAGAAGTTCGCATGAAAGATTAAGAAGATTACTTGTAAGGGTATGTTTATTGTCTCCTGATACACTTCCTTCTGTCACTACAATGAGCGAAAGTGAATTACTATCGAAAGGTTTTATCATAGGTTGTAGTGCTCCTGCTGCTTGATTTAGTAAATAATAAAGGCATTTTTTTAATTAAAAGTTAAGAAAAATATTTAGATTAGAAAATATCGTCATAAAATATACACATTCAAACAACTTGAAAATGTAATGGATTCCATTATACTTTGTCTGGAAGTGTCGTAAAAATTCTTTAACCATTGCTGATCTGAGTCTTTTGTCGCGGTTACTTACCAGATAATAGCGCTAACCCAATGATTGCCGGAAAAAAAATACATATTTTAAAATCCCACACTTTCCGGGAATCAATCTATTCGGTAAAAGCAAATGTCAATCAAGCAATGCTAGAAATCCTTCCTTTATTTTTCACGTATGTATTATTTTGAGCATAAGATATGGTGTATAAAGAAAGAGATTGAAATGATGATATCAATACAACAAGCATTTATTGTAAGATGGATGTAAATGGATTCACAATAACAACATTTTTATTTGACTGATTGAATCGAGAATTCAGATATTTTTTTTTTAAAAAAATCGGATGGATCGCACTAATCTTACTTTGTATGGATATCTATACACAAAGCTATCAATCCTTTATCGACATATCCATCCGTCAAAAGCAATACAGCATCTACAATTCCTCCACAACATGAAGCGTTTGCCATGTTTTCATCATCCATTTTGATCTTTTCTATTATATACACATATCAAGCTCTTATGAAAATCAAATTATGAAATATGATCACTAACATTTTATATTACTCTCTTTTTTTTTATATATATATATATATATATCTCACCACCAACTATTCAAACTATCATTATTTAATCAATCAATCACCTCAACAATTCAATAATTTAATTCCACCCAATTTCATTAAATTTTACACCTCTTCTTTTTCAATTTTTTACAACCAAACAGTCAAGATGGCTTCTAACAAGATTGTTAAGCAGACTGGTGCCCCAGCTGCTGATGAGTTCGAACTCTCCGTTGCTCAAGCTCTCGTTGACTTGGAGTCTAGCGTTCCCGACTTGAAGGGTCTCAAGGCCCTCCAAATCTCCGCTGCCAAGGAGGTAAGCAATTGCAGCATTGCAAATAAATTGACAGAGTATTAAGCTTTTTTCTTGAATATATAGGTCGAGCTCGGTTCTGGTAAGAAGGCTATTGTCATCTTCGTTCCCGTTCCTAGCCAATCTGGTTTCCACAAGGTTCAAGCTCGTCTTACCCGTGAACTCGAGAAGAAATTCTCTGATCGTCACGTCGTTTTCGTTGCTCAACGTCGTATCTTGGCTGTTCCTGGTCGTCGTAACAACGGTAAGCAACCCCGTCCTCGTTCTCGTACCTTGACCGCTGTCCATGATGCTATCTTGGATGACCTCGTTTTCCCTACCGAAATTGTTGGTAAGAGACTTCGTCAAAAGGTTGATGGTTCTAAGACCCTCAAGGTTTTCCTTGATGCCAAGGATGCCACTTCTCTCGAATACAAGATTGATACTTTCTCTGCTGTCTACAAGAAGCTCACTGGTAAGGACGTTGTCTTCGAGTTCCCTGCTGCCGTTGAGTTCTAAGTAACTATTTTTTTAAAAAATAAAATCCTCCATTCATTTTATTATTTTTTATCACGTATCATAAACGTATAAATATACAATAAAACTTTTTAAGAAATATAAAGTATTGATTGGGTATATAGTGTTGGCTTCATTATCAATAATGTGGGGAATGATATATATTTTTAAAAGGGGAATTCATTGTGTAAACGATAATATTGCAATTGGATATACTTTAAATTGCGTACTTTTTTAATATAAAATTATCACTATAGGGGACGAACAATGTGAATAATCTGCAAAGACATCTACAATTCACATGCAAGTCAATAAAACTTTCCATATGCACACTAGTGATTACAGTGAAACTCGACTAAATCCTGCAAAACGATTGAATTGCTAAAATAGAGTAAAATAATCCATTATAAGCGGATACTTATAAAACAAAGAATAAAAACATTAATTTGAAGTGTTATGCAATATAAAATGATAGCAGTAAGCTTTAATCGTCTGTTGAAGTTGTTGGAAATCTCTAAACTTTTGATTTAGAGGTATTTTAAAATTCAATTTTTTTCTCAAGTTCAGTATGTAAAAATTGATTCTAAACAAAACAAGTCAGTGATAAAAACCTTGGTTTGCTGCTAGTAATTCGGATATTCCCATAGGAATTAAGCTGTTTTTTCTCATTGCAAGTGATAATTAATTGACACTACCATGCGAGTTTGCATTAAATTTTTTTAATTAATATATCATTACACCAATATGTTCAAAATTTGAGCAAATCTAGGTATTTGCAGAATATTTCAGTGGCGCATGATTTAAGGAACCTTGTTAACTGAATGTTGATAACGATGAAAATCCGGTACGAACTACGCCCGGTACATTTGCAGCTAACTTTTTTTTTAACATCCGAGGGGGGTTTTTTTTGAAAACCAGTGGAGCAAACAAAGGCAACCACAAGTATTTGGCCATCAAGAAACCCTCCTCTTTTTTCTACACCCTTAGAATACCAAAGTATGTATTTATTAAAAAAAAAAAAATCCATCAATCAATCAAATCGATAAATGAATCAATTGAATGGATGATTGATAGATGGGATCAAAAGACCAATTCACTAAATTTCTAATTATTAGTATGTCTGACCACGAAGAAGTTATCGATACTCAAGAAGTCGAAGTTGCCGTTGAGGCCACCTCCGGTCAAATGTCCGTTGAAGATGCTCTTCAAGAAGTCCTCCGTCGTGCTCTCGTTCACGATGGTCTTGCCCGTGGTTTGAAGGAAGCCGTCAAGGCTCTTGACAGGTAAGAGTTATATAAACCTGATTCAGAGGGGAGTTTTTTTTTGACACAATTCCACAATTTTTAGACGTCAAGCTCATTTGGCTGTTCTCTGTGAGTCTTGTACCGAGTCTGAATACATCAAGCTCGTTGAAGCTCTCTGTGCCGAACACAACATCAACTTGATCAAGGTCTCTGATGCCAAGAAGCTCGGTGAATGGGCCGGTCTCTGTAAGATCGATCGTGAGGGTAACGCCCGTAAGGTTGTTGGTTGTTCTTGTGTCGCTGTTACTGACTTCGGAGAGGAGTCTGAGGCCATGAACGTCCTCTTGGATTGTAAGTTTTGTGATTGCTGATTCATTAATATGCATGTCAATTAACTTTTTTTTTCAAATTTTTAGACTTCAAGACCCGTTAAATTGTGTCTTTTATCTTAAAAAAGATCAGTGTCAAAAATTATTAGAATTATAATAAATTTATTTTGAACATTTTTGATAAAACCATTAATTATTTTTGTCTTTAAATTTATAATTTGCACACCTGTAGTTTATGTTTTTTGAAGTACGTCTTTCAACTCCAAAATGTAGCAATATGAAAGTTTTTTTTTGATAATTTGACAGGTGTAAATCCCCGTAAAATGTTATTTTATTTACGTACATTTGTGCCAGGTTGTTTATTTTTTAGTAAATGTACATTTATTTAAACATTTAGCAGAAAAAACAATACAAAAAAACCATGAATTCTTACAATATTTAAGGAGATCATTTTATTTAATTTTATTTAAATAAAAAAAAAAACTTCGACTCAATTGACTGTAAAACCGTTTAGATGAAACCAATCTAAATTCATGTAAAAATGTTAGTTTAATAATGAAACGTTTTGAAATCATTATGAATTTACCTTGTTGGCAACGTCCAAAGCATCAACATCAGCGGTTAAACGAACGAAAGCCTTCTTGTTACCATCGGGTCTAAAATAATAAAATATTAACAAAAATGTCCCATATAAGACACATAAAAAACAAAAAACTTACCTGATGAGAGTGTTAACTTGTTGAGCCTCAACATCATAGAGACGCTTGACGGCATCCTTAATTTGGTTCTTGTTGGCCTTAACGTCAACGAGGAAGGTCAAGGTGTTGTGTTCCTCAATCTTCTTCATAGCAGTCTCGGTGTTAAGAGGTTGACGGATAACACGATATTGATCCATACGAGGAGCATGGGCAATAGACTTACGAGCGTACTTGGGGGCACGGTTCAAAACCAAAGTCTTGGGGATATGGAAATGGGTGGAAGTACGAATCTTACGGACAGCCTTACCATGGACACCCTTGAGGGCGGCCTTCTTGGCAGCGAGAGCCTTGTTCTGAGAAGCTAAAATGAAGCTATTTAATTAACAAATTCTAAATTATTAAAATAGCATGTAATCAACAAGAGCGAAAGCGAAAGCGAAAGCGAGAGTAGAAGCCAGTGAGTGAATTAATAGTAGCTTAGTGTCGAGAATTTAGTTGTAATAAGCCCTTTCCCTTATTTTTTTCTTTTCCCCGAGTAGGTTTCCCCCCTCATCCATCCATCATGTATATCAAGTATCCATCATCCACTATATATTATAAAAAAAAAGGGAGCAGATATAACAAGATCGTCTGTTCTCTCTCTCTCCCTAATCGACTTTCTCGCTCATGTTGATCGTGCTATTTGATGTATGTTGTATGGATATTTACCAGCCATTGTATGTTCAGAAGGAAAAAGAGACCGTATCAGGTTTGCCAGCTGAAGCTCAGTGTAAGTATGGGGCGTCAGCCGGACAAGAAAAATATAATTAACCTTCCCAAATTATCGATTGGAGGATGCTTTCCCGGATTTTTTTTAAGATGTTCGGATCGGAATAATTTAATTTCTCAAGTATTTCTTTCTGTCAAAATTACATGTATACTTTATATCTCAAAATACAAGTTTATTTGAAGTAAACCTCAAACAGTGTTATTGTTGTAGCAGACATGAAAAAGTTTTTCATATTTATAAGTTATCATTTTTTATAAAAAGCTGAGTAGGAATACAATGTAAGTAGGGTTCTTGGATACCCAAAACTGTCAATTTCAAAATCGGAGCGTGAGTTAGTTTTTATAAATAAACCCAAAATAAAAAATGTGTATATATACCTTACATACCTAAAAAATTGATAAATTAAATTACTTGTATTTAGATACATTTTTGAAATTGCAAAAACCCTTGAAATTTAGAAAACTTTATCAAATAAGTGGAAATACGCAACGCGGAGATGGAACTATAGAGCACCATTTTTGATCCAGAAAAGCACATTTTAATGGCTTTTGCAACAGATAACATAGTAAACAATTCTTCTAGAACAAGCCTTTATAATATACCAAAAGTAGTTCATAGAATAGTTTTTGTAAAATTATTTGCCTTGATTTATAAAACCAGTTTTCAACCTAAAAGTATATTTGAAAGTACAATATCTAAAAATGGCATACTATTTTCTGAATAGGATGAGCAAATAGTATTTGAAGTAAATCTAAAGAGACGATATTTTATTATTACTATTATTTAAAAATTTATATACAACAAATTTAAGAAGAGGAAGAAACATCAACCAATTCATGTTTTGATTTTGCTAAAGCAACCAAACTATCAAATTCACCGGAATTGCGACACATTTTGTAGAAAGATGATTCAGGATTAGTGATTAACGTTAAAGGATTATCAAATTCGAGAATCTGACCTTGATCCAATACCAAAATACGATCATATTCAATAACAGTGTGCAAACGATGAGCAATACATAAAATAGTAGAGTCAGCAAACTCTGTAGCAATAGTCTTTTGAATAGCCTTATCAGTTTCAAAATCAACACTAGCAGTAGCTTCATCCATCAATACAATGAGGCTACGTTTAAGGAGAGCACGGGCAAGGCAAAGTAATTGTCTTTGACCTTGAGAGAAATTCTTACCACCTTCGGTTACGTTGGTAGATAAATCCTTAAATACATTGGCATTGACTTCATCCAAAGTAGATTCAGATACAATAGTGTTAGCAGTAGATTCACCTTCAGTGGGCAATAAATGTACACGACGTAATGCAGTAAATATGTCTTCATCAGAGAATTGATCAAATGGATCCATGTTTGATCTAAGAGAACCAGAAAACAACGTAGGATCTTGAGGAATGATAGTCAAATTGGAACGAAGATCTTCTGTACCCAAATCCTTGATATCAATGTTGTCAATGACAATGGAACCTTGTGAAGCTTCAACAAATCTGAAAAAGGAAAGAGCAAGAGTAGATTTACCACTACCTGTTCTACCAACAACACCAATCTTCTCTTGAGGCTTTACAGAGAATGAGATGCCCTTGAGAACAGGGTCAAGATCAGCAGCGTATTTGATTTCAAGATCTTTGACAACAATTTTACCTCTTGTTGGCCACTATTTCGTAGAAATGTTAATATGTATAAAAACTTGGTTAAAATGTATATATCTTTACCTCATTAGGAGGTCTCAACTCGGTAATAGCAGGTGCTTCTTGATCCATTTCCATGAATTCAACAACACGTTCAACTGCATTGAAACTCATCTCCAAACTAGTGTATCGACGAATACCCCAGAACATTTGATCAGTGAACAACAAAACAAAACTAAGACAGAAACCAGCAAGAGAAGCATCCATTTTGTCAACGCTCAATAAAATAATGATACCAGTCAACATGTTGATAAGAGCACCAGTGAATGCAAATCTAGTAGACACCCAACGATTAGTCAACCATTGATAGTAATAAGGGCGAGCATTAGTATCAATATAATTCAACATGTCTTGCAAGAATTGGCGAGTAGCACCAAAAGCACGAATAGTAGCAACACCAACAATGGTTTCAGTAAAGTTACTAAACAATGGAGAGCGAGAAACAGAATCCATACGTTTCAATTCACGAGAAGCAGATACAAACATTATGCCTAAATAAACATTGACAACTGCTACAGCGAGCATGGGCACCAAAAAAATAGGTAATACAGAAGAAACAGTAATCATACTTGAAACAATAATAACCCATTGAATGACAAAATTAAGCAAATCATTAGGAATATTGGAATCAATAGTTTCAAAATCCTTGGAGAAACGATTCAAGATTCTGCCAATGGGAGTAGTGTCAAAGAAACGAAGAGGGGCTCTAAACACACGATGTAAAAGTTCAGCATAGAGTATTTTGTTTGCACCAAGAACACCCCAATAGAGAACAGCAAAACGAGCTGTACCAACAACAATGTTGGTGAGAGTAATTAAACAGTAAATACCTAAATAAAAGTTCAAATTATCATCATTTTTATCCAAAACAGATACAACATCACTCTCAGCCTCCATTGCAACTACAGGTTGATAAGCATACATTGGCTTTGACTGAGAGATAATACTTTGTTGTTGGAACATGAAGTTGTTGTTGCTTGTTTCGTTATGCTTAATCTCGTAAGATTGAGACCATTGCTTGATCCACCAGTTTTCAGTTACATCTAAACCACGAGATCCAATAACCAAAGCAACCATGACTAGCCAAAAGAAAGAACTACCGACCATATTGATATACATCTTGTAAAGTCTAACCTTAACCATACCAGTTGCGCGAGTTTCTTCTTCAACAAGAGCACGGGGTTTCTTTTGATCCTTGTTGGCATCAGTTGAAGCAGGAGGCAAGGTATCCTCAATAGCCTTTTCTTCCTCGGCAGCTTCTTCTACAACAATTTCTTCTTCTTCACTTTCAAAAATGGAAGCAAGTTGACCATTTTGACGTAATTCGTTTGGAGTACCAACTAAATTGGCACGACCAGCATCAATATGAACAATGTAACCACTACCCTTGACACAGAGTTTAACATGATGAGTAATCAAAATACGAGTACGTTCTTTCATTAAAGGGCCCAGCAAACACTTTTCATAGAGATGTTTAGCAGTATGAGCATCTACAGCACTCAGTACATCGTCCATCAATACATTTTGAGCACGAGAATAAACAGCTCTTGCAAGAGAAACACGAGCCTTTTGACCACCAGATAATGTAATGCCCTTTTCACCAATTTCAGTTTGATCGCCATCTTCCAAGACTTCAAAATCCTTATCTAAAGCACAAGCAGTAAGAGTCTCACGATATCTGGATTCAACATAGGGTAAACCAAACAAAATATTATCACGAATAGAAGCATTTTGCAACCAAGCAGTTTGAGAAACGTAGGCAAGAGCATAGGGTAATAACCAATCTTTAGGGTTAATGTCTTTTGAAGTAATGAAACCATCGGAAACAGTATCTGCTACAGCTTGACGAGGACAATGAGCGGTACCTTTAAGTACAATAGCTTCGCCTAATAAACCAAGCATCATTAAAGTTTTACCAGAACCAGTAGAACCACTGATTAAACTAAGTTCGTTATTGGGGAATTGAATGTTCAAATCTTTAAGAATGAAACTAGTGCTGCTTGCTTCAGAAGTGATATTATCTTGTAAATCAGTAACTTCATCAGTATAGTTTTGTTTACTCCAGCCAACAGTAGCATCGTTGAAACCAATACAAATCTTCTTGGAAACATTGTCAGAGAGAGGGTCAATTTCATCTTCATTGGAAGGTGGTTCAATCTCATCTTCATCCAAATAAGTTTGAATACGTCTAATACTGATCAATGCTTGAAGCCATTCAATGAAAACTTCGGGTAAAATGTTCAATGCAAATCTTAATTCATTGAATACAGTAATAGCAGTAAATGCAATGGGAGCAGTAAGTTCTTTTCCTTCCAATTTACAGAATGAATAGAAACTGATAAGAGTAACCAAGATGGGTGAACTATTAAAAATCGAATTAATAAATAATCACTATATAATTGACACTATGAAAATCTTACCCTTGCCACAAGAAAGTGAACAATACACCAGATAAATAAGTAATACCCAAATGATGAAGCTCAACTTCTCTAGCTTCCATCACACGCTTTTCCCAATTCTTTTCCCAAGCGAAAAACTTGATTTGACGAATACCCTGAAGCACTTCATTCATTAAAGAGACACGTTTATCACGAGCCTCCATCAATTTATCTTGAGTCTTTGCAAACATTTTGGCATTATAATGATTTATAGGAAGAACAATAACCATGACGATAAGACCTAAAAAACAAGATTTACCCAATAATTGATACAAAAAGTAAATACCAACAGCTAATTCAGTAGGAGCAGCCAAAACAGAGAACCACCAAACACTGAATTCGGAAATACGATTGGAATCGGTACTCATCAAATTGACAATTGTACCTGTAGATGAGCTAACATCTTCCTTTTCCTTGGATTCATCTTTCTTGTCAGCTTCATCATCATCGTCTTTCTTTTTATCTTCATCTTCATCATCAAGCTTTGGAGATTCAACAGCAAGATCACGACGACGTAATGTCTTACGATAAATTTCAATATTCAACATTGCCTTGACACGAACTTGGACAGAAGATGAAGCTAATTACAATTGATGTTATTTCACCATTTGCATGAAAGCAGTCCGTAACAAGCAAATTAACTTACCATAATACCACAATTGACCAACTAAAAGACCTAATACGAGGATGGTAGCGCCTAAACTAGCTACAATGACAAACCCTCTTCTAATAGAAACATCATCTTCAATGCCATCCATATTTTGAATTAATGTTAAAAGACGATTAACAAAATAAGCAGGAGCATAATAAGCCAAGGATGTAACAAGGGCTAATACAACTTGGATAATGATTGCTTTCTTGTTGGTTAAATAAATACGTTTGAGTAAACTGTTGCCTCTAGTAGCTCCAAAGAGATAGTATAAATTATGACCACGGAAAAGAGGTGGCAATGTTGGTAAATCATCATCGCTTAATTTCTTGTTCTTGTATGCCAAATGAATCATTGGTGTAATCCATGAAAAGTAAAGGAAAGAATATATAGAGGCAACATCAATAGCAGCTACCTTTCTACCATTTTCATCAACAAATGGTGCACCGCGAGGTGTAGTAGCTGTAGTATATACAAGATCAGTTCCAAAAATTAATGCCAATAAATTAGGCAACATGTGGACCCAATTATCGGAAGGATTTAACACATAAGCATCATAAAGATCATATACGGCAATACACCAAATCATAGTATAAAAGATACACAAGTGAACATTGATAATCCAACCCCATTCACTAGGGAAACGATGGCGACGAGCAACAAGTACCAACACAGATGCATATAACCAAGCAATGAATCGAGCACAAGCAGATGCAGTAATGAACCAATCTGATGATCTTTGAATAACGACAATACTATAAAAATCCAAAGCAGATAACAAGGTTAAAGTTAAAGTACCAAATGTCAATCTAGTAAGACGATTGTCATCATCTGCCACAGGTACACTAGTATCTCTCTTTTTATCAAAACAAAGTGGAGCAAGGTCGGTTTGTTGACTTTTATGTAAATATGCACGCTGAAGTGATAATATAAACGCACTGGAACATGATATTAATGCCAATGAGCCAGATAGCCAGGCATTTATCGAAATGCTATCTGTCATTATTATCTATTGAATTATAAATATGAACAATAGTTGGGAAGAAAAAAAAAGAAGCTTTTTGTAAACAAATTTTTTCGTTGTACTTTATTTGTTAAACGAAATACCGCCTTACTGCGGTAGGAGCAACCGACTATCCCCGCTTTGGAATAGAACTTTAACTTTGGATCAGGGTTGTGTATTTAGTGTTACATCAAATCTGTATAAAGTTCAATTTTATGGTTTTGTACAAAAATAATAAAAAAAAAAAAAAGCCTTGTTCAATTTTTTTTCTTTGATAATTACCGTTTTTATTTCACTTTGCAAAAATAAAAGTATTTACATTTTTAGCATGAATCAAAGACATCAAACGTTTTCGGTTATTTAAAAAAATTCTTTTGCCTTTTCATGTACTTCGCTTGTGTATCATAATTTGCACAATTTCAAACGCCAAATCCTGCACTTGAATACTGCGGCAAATGATGTGTGTTTACTGTTACATGTTGCAAGTTATTGGCTGACTTTAATGTAAGGTATCATAAACTATATCAATGCCGAATAGACAACAAATATACAATAGTAACAAATAGTATTGTTACAATGAGCCTTTTTAACTAATTTTTTCCTAAATCAAACTGTGTCAGGCATTGCCTGTTTGAAATTTACTATTTACACTAAATGTTGATCATCAACACAAAGTTAACATTTATGACTCAAAAGTTTTTATTATTGTTTATGTGGCACCAGAATTAGTGTTCAGCTTTTACATTAAGAAATTCTATACACGTATAAAGATTTGAATTATAAATTTAAACCTTTATTAATGCTTAGTTTATTTTTTATATACATTTCATAATTACAATATTCTCTCTGGCTAAACCCCCCCCCCAATTAAGCGACTTGATCAAATCTGTTTCTTTTGTACTTTTTATAGATCGAAACGTGAGACATATCTAATCAATAGCATCGAAAAAAAAACAAAACAAACAAAGAATATGCCTAAGAAGTCAAGGCACGGATTACCGTAAATTTCTATTCTTTTACTTATATCTAGAGCTCAAGAAAACTCTTTAAATATCAGAAACAACCGAATTTGATGATTTTGTATCTATTGGTAAAAACGTGGCAGTATTATACTTAAATCTAGAATTAAGAATGTGAAAACGTAATAGTTTAGATAGCATAAGAATTTTACAAATATATATATATATATGAGAATGCGCAAACAAAAACAAAAAAAAAATGAACAAACGCAAAAAATTCCTCCTTACAGTGTATAATAAGATCAATTTATAAGCTCGTTTTCAGGCTGGATAGAATAAAGTTATCAGCGACAACAAGATGCATTTTGGATTCATCTTATCAACAATTGTTTAAAAAATGCTTAATTAAAAATGTTTTTAAAATTTCGCTGCAAACCACGTATAGATTTTTGCTAATGAGGTTCACATTTATGTCAATAATATCCTAGCTTGAAATCTTGTTTTATCACTAAAAGTATCAAAGATTTAAAGAAAATCTAGTAGACAGCACTGTCTACTATCTCTTTGATTATTAACTACTGATTAGCTAATATAGCAATTCATTTAAGGAAAAGATTTACTTCTTTCTGGCATTATTTGATTATAATTGTTTGAATTAATATTTGAAATTCAATCATTGAAAAATAGATGTAAAACTCATTGCACTAAAATTTTGATTATGCATAAAGAGTAAGGAAGACGCTTACTTATAAATTTTGCTGGTTGTCAGCGCCATTTATACTGGTTTTAACCGATTTAGCATTATCCTACAGTATTTCTACTTTAAATTTAGACAAAATAAGTAAAATTTGGGATGAAATGAGGATAAAAGATAGATATAATGAAAATTGAGATTTAGATAAAGTGAGGATAAAATTGGGATGAAATGAGATGAAAAGAGAATTTAAACAAGATTAAATTAGTCTCAGGTATTGTTTCAAAGAGTTAACCTAAATGAACTTACCTGTAATAACCTAAACTCCTGAAGAAACCGTGTTTGTTACGGCGATATTGTAAATACGCTTCACATCATTTTCTTTATAAGCATCGAAATCCAAGCCAGAGATGCAGAGTATACAATACTATAATGCTTTAGGCATTTGCACCATCTTTGACTTGCACGGTGAGCAGAATTGACAAAGAAAAATGATAAATTGCGTTGCTCCATGATACAAATGTTTGAAAGCACAAGTAATGCTCTATTAAATTGAGTATGCAAGGAATTGTTTAGGGCTAGAAAGAAATGATTATTTATTTTGTTTATAGTGAATAATACTTGCAAGATGTTACTGTCTCTTGTGAAATCTTTATCTTTTTCAATATGTATTGCACTTTTTATATAGTATTACACTGTACTTTTTCAATTTTGATTATTTTGGGCATGAGCCAATTCATAAAAAATAAATGTTTTAAACTAAGTAACTATCACCTAAATTTAAAGTGGAAATGCTGTAGTCTGAAATGGTTTGCTGAGCCTTAAAAATCTCGATTCCTGCATCTCACAGTTTGAAACTTTTAAACAGCCGCGTCCGGTTTGTCCGGTATGTTTTTCTTCTGAAAATTTACAGTTTAGAAAGATTAAACGGCCGCACCCGGACTGTCCGACGTTTTTTGGAAGAGTGATCATCAACAGAAATGTGGACTGCATAATACAGTTAAATATATAATTTTATTTATAATATTTTTAATAAAAAATGACCAGTAGGCATGTAGTGTCTTTGGATTGCATAATACAGTTTATTCACTTCAAATTCAAACGAAAAGATTATATTTTTGGACGAAACAGACATAACATTTAGACAAAATAAAAATGAAATTTAGATAAAATAAAACTAAGATTGGTATAAATGAGTGTCCAATTTTACACTAAAATGCATTTGATTTGAGGTGGATATGTAGATTCAATCAAGTAATATATATTTCTGGATCGTCATCATCTTAACTTTAAACGTCGAACTTTGGTAACGTTAAAAATTGCAATAAATGGAAAAAAATGTTAGCAATTACATCAAATCAATACATAATTGTATGATATTTAACATAGATTTACTGCTTGGATACCCGGTTAGTACCTTTGATATATTAAGAGCCATAATGTGCATCGCCTTCACACAAAATTGTGTGTGCGTGTGTGTGTGTGTTTTTTTTTTACATTCTACCATCTACAAAGACTGGTAATGTACAAATCCTTGATTCTGAACAAGATTCAAGCAGTAAAGGCGAGCAGAGAGTCAGGTGTAAAGCATAAATTTTTTGAAAACTAGTTTGTTATTTACAAGTATTATTAACTTAGGGGAGTGGCCGCAGCCAACACGCAAGGATTGCAAAAAAATTGGTCATTGCAATCAAAAATACTATAAATGTAAACTTTTAAAGAGGACAAAGTTGATGATGGCAAGTAAAATATAAAATAAACTATAAGTTTTTTTTAATTATTTTGGTAGTTGATACAAGCAAGAAGCGGCAAACTTCAGCAATCAAGAATGCCAAGAGAGAAGCAAAACGCCAGAAAGTGGTGGCAGATCCCAATGTTCGTTGGACTAACTGTAAAGGCATTGGACATAAATCATCGCGCTCTCCAGATTGTCCCAGACATATATTGTCTAAACTTAAAGTTATGAACCCCGACTGTATTTAATGCACCTGAAGTATGTTTGACTCAAATGTATGCTGTTCTTAGCAATGAACAATAAAAAACCTGTAAGAACTTGAAATATTAGAACTGAAAAAGCTATATCAACTGCAGAAAATAAGATATTTCTGGATATTTGTTTTTAAATTAAAATTGATCATCTCAGGTACATTGGCATGTTATTTTTCCTTGGTGTTATTTTGTTAGAAAAAAGTAGAGCAGGAATAAAAAATAAGATGCAGTTTTCAAGGTAAAAGCAGTAAATTCTACCTGCTTTTGATTTTTTGCTAAAGAATATATATAATAACAGATATAGGAACAGGTAGCTTAATGCGACCAAATTCATACCTATTAATCAGAGTCTAAGGTATACAACGAAATTTGTTTAGTATATATGGGGTTTAGTCAAATGATGCCGAAATCTTCACATCAAACTGCTTTTTTGGAGTAAAACTTTTAATTTGAAATTGAAATCAATATACTGAAAGCCGTTTCTAATCGGGTGAATGTGCAACAGGTGATCATCGTGGCCCTGAGATGGTTACATTTGCATTCAGAATAAGGTCATATCAATAAACTAAACCAAATAACTTACTTTGAGCTAATACGGATAGCATCTCAGTTGTTATTTACATGTACTGTGCTCATATTAAAAAGAAATATTTACTTGTCGTTTTAATAATTGAGAACCTAAATTCCGTTCAAGCAACCTAATTGAAATGAGTTATCATGTTGAGTTCAAGACAGAATACCCATATACTACTGTTTATTTGCTTCTATATACTGCACTAATGGCGGTGTAATTTTTTTCTTACCCGTTGCTTTTGAAATGCAAAGTGTGTAGATATTTATCTACAAATGATATGTCAATACCTATTTTAGCTAATCGTATATTTATTATTCATGCTACTAAAATCGTTTAATGTGTTCCAAGTGCTAAAATTTTCTTATGACATCCAAGCTAATTAAAGAGCAAAATTTTTTCTAAAAACTCAATATAAAGTTATCATAAAGTAGCTGCACTATTTAGTTTCCTAGGCTACTCAATCGCATCTCTTAATGTTTCTGCATCAAAGGTAAACTACAAGACTTGACAAAAGCCTTCCATAAAACATTGATTGGGTAGGAAATCAGTGACCGTTAGGAAAGCCAAGTTACATTGAAACTCAAAAATTTTCATTTGACACTTTTGAAAAAAAGGGCGAGAGGCGAGAAAGAAAATATTTTTCTTTGACAAAATCAATACCACAAATCTAAAACAATGGATACAACTAAGAAAAGATCGAGAACTGACGACATGAGTGAACTACAAGTTGCAAAGAAACAAATTTTAGAAAAAGTAAGCTCTTCCAGCTCTTTATTACCCACCAATGCTTTACTCGATATCGAAGAAGATTTCCGTATTGTTGTTGGTACTTATGAGCGTCTTTTGTTTGGTATCAATGCACTTTGGAATGAGGAGGTAGGCTAAAGAATAATATGGAAAAAGAGTATTTGAAAGCTGATTTAAATGTTTAGAAAACTCAAGTCAGATTAGAGCCTGTATTCATTATTCCTGCTCATACAGGTTGTATTCGTACCGTAGCCATTGGTGGCCATTTCTTGGCTTCAGGTAGTACTGATGAAATCATTCGTTTATACGATGTCAAGAAGCGTAAAGAATATGGTTCTTTGGGTGGACATCATTCTGGCGATATCACTGATATTCAATTTCATGGCAAATACATGCTTTCTGCTTCAGATGATCATTCTATTAATTTATGGAGAACCAAAGATTGGGAATTTTTAAAGACACTTAAAGCTCACAAGTAAGTTGGTTTTGAATTAGTTTTGTACTGAAAATCTCACTCGCTCACTCATTTTTTTTTAAGGGGAAGAGTTAATTCCGTAGCTATTCATCCTACTGGTAAAATTGCATTATCTGTTGGTATTGATAGAGCTGCTATTGTTTGGAATTTGATGACAGGTCGTAAGGCTAGTGTAAATAAGTTGGGCAGAGGTAAATGATAGATTACAAAAATGGAATCAGAAATAGAGTACAGAGTTTAAAGATTTTTAATAGAGGAGCCTATGTTGGTTTTATGGAACCCAGCTGGTGACAAATATGCCATTATGTTTGATAGAACTATTAATATTTACAATGTTGCAGTAAGTTGATTCGATCTTGTATTATCTCATCAAATGCTAACTTTACATAGGATGCCAAAATTGCTACCACCATTACTCAAACATCTAGACTCCACAGCATGAAGTATTTCCACTCAAAGAAGAACGATAAAGATTATATTGTCACTGGTAGTGAAGATAAAACTATTCGTATCTATGATATTGAATCAGGAGAATGTATTAAAGAGATCAAGGGCCATAAAATGCGTGTCAAATCAGTGACCATAGTTGAATCTGATGATAAAATCGTTCTAGTATCAGTATCATCTGATGGTATTGTCAAATGTTGGGATTTAGAAGAGGCATTAGAAAAAGATGATATTGAATCTTTAGGAGAATATAATACTAAATGCCGTGCAACTTGTATTACATCTCATGTTGGTTTTTCCAAGACAGAAGCAATTGCTGCTGAAGAAGCTGCTGCTGATGCAGAGGCTGCTAAGGAAGCTAAAGCTGCCAAAATTGAGAAAAAGAAGCAAAAATTAGAACAATCTAAAAAGGTCATTCCCACAAAATCAACCAAAGCAACAGCAACAAAATCGCAAGCAAAGAAAACCAACAACAAAAAGAAAGCTAATGCCAACAAGTAAATTATAATAAAGTAAATGGTTTTTATAGATTTTACATTAATATTGTTGCACAAGAAAAAAAAACTGTGCTATTATTTGTGTTTGTAACAAAAATGCGTGTTATGTGTGTGTGTGTGTGTGTGTGTGTGTGTGTGTGTGTGTGTGTGTGTGCGTGTGTGTGTGTACGTGCGATATTATTTATTTATTTGCCTTTTATTCTTTTCTTATTTTTTTTTTCTTTAAAAATTATACGATATGCTCCTATGGATTCAACTTTAAAAAATAAATCAACTTCAGATAGACGCTCAAGTATTTCAAACGATAATAACACTACCAAAAAAAAATCATCTCGAGCGTGCGCACCTTGCCGAAAAAGAAAGGTAAGCATTCTGGTTTTTTTTTTTTTTTTTTTTTTTTTTTTTTTTTCAAAAGCAGTAAGAAAAGAAATTGACCCAAACAAAAGGTTAAATGCAACGGGTTACTGCCATGCGATCGATGTTCGAGAACTGATGCAACATGCGTATATGATAAACCTCAACAAAAGAAAGATACACCAAAACCTACAGCAGATAATCATGAATCGAGATTAAGGGCCCTGGAAAAATTTCTAAGGCAAATCTCGAATTTACTTGAAGTTTCGGACCCTGATCCTCCTTTGTATTCAAATCCTAATCAAGTCAATATACCGTCTGCAGCTGGTAAAGATATAAGTTTGTACGAATTAGGAGATAAAAAATAATGTTAAATTTCGGTTTCTATAGCGACACATAAATTATCAATTCATACAACAGGTCAAGGGCTATATGTACCTGACAACCCACTTCGAACTGATTCAGTTATAATAAACAATGCTAATCAATTACATCTACCAGAACCTCTACCACTACTACCACAGCAGCAACCTACAACAGCTATAAGAGAAAACTTACTCTCAATTTACTTTCAATTTGTGGATCCACTTATACCTATATTACACAGACCATCATTTTTACAGCAACTTAGAAATAGAAATATCAGTAATTTGTTATTGAATGCAATTTATTGTGTGTCATCGAGATGGGATCTAGCTGTGCCTTCAGTAGGTGAGGAACCTAGAGGTTGGGCCTATTATCAAAAAGCGGTACATTTGCTGGATCAACAGGGAGAACCACAATTATCTACGGTTCAAGCTATATTTTTATTATTAAAGTACAACGAACATGTACGCAGACCTGGGTTTGCTTGGAGAACACGATATTATTTTCAAATGATTGTTCGGATGTCGAAGGATTTAGGTCTTTCTCGTAATATTACAGCAACAACAGAAGAACTTGTTGATATGGAAAGGAGGAAAAGAACATTTTGGGCAGTTTACTGTTATGATGTGATGATGAGGTTTGTAAAGATAATATGCATTTTTTTTATTGGGTAATTTAGTATATTGTATGTATTCTTTTAGTGTTGAAAATGGGACATTGCCTAGTTTCAGTAATGTAGATTGTTCAGTTGATATTCCACATGTTTTACCAGATGAAGCACAGGAAGGCGATAAAATCATACATTTCATATTATTAACAAAAATCATGCGCAATCAATCTGATATTATACAATATTTACATACAAAATACCACAAAAAAATGGCATTTCACTGGGATCAAGACAAGCAATTCAGTAAACTATCCAATGAATTAAGAACGACGATCTCACTCATCACGTCCACAACCAAATTTCCACAAAAAGAAACCATGTGCTACACCATATGCTTTCTATATTTGGCTTCTTGTTTTGCCACTATTTTACTGTATCGACGTTCAATCGAGCAGAAAAAATTCTGTTTGGAAGCAGCATTGAATATCAAATTAATTACGGAATTGATTTTGGAATGTGATGCATTTGAAGACATGTATTGTTCAATGAGGGGTATACAACAGATTGTACATTTTTTATCTGCTGCTATCACAATATTTAAAGATCAAGAAGCAGTAATACAGTATGAAAGCACGCTTCAATTGGCACAAAAACTTGCTTCTATTTCACCAGCAACTGAAGTCATTGCTAACGCAAATAGTAACAACTTAAAACGTAAAATTATTCATTTGCCAAATGAAACTATTGTACAAGATCTTCAAATACCTATGCAACAACCACAACCACAACCACAACCGCAACCACAACCAGAATCACAGCCGCAACCACAACCTCAACATTATGAACCCATGCCAAGTACTACAGCAAGCAGACCTATGCATCCACAATATCAACATCAGTTAATGAACCAACAACAACAAGGATATCCTATAAACCTAATGGAACAACAATCAGTTATGAATATACCAAATCAACAATCTTTATTAGGATTATTATTATATAATGAAGATGATTTATAGTTGTTTATTAAAAGCTTGCATGTAAGCATGAATTAAATCTCTTTGTATCTCAATGGGTGTATTCATTTTGTTCATTTTAATTCTATATTTTGCACGTTTTCTTTTGTCTTGTTGTTGTTCATTTGATTCCTGTTGTTGTCTCTTTTTCTTTTTCTTTTGTTGATCTTGATACACAATTTCATCTAATTTAGATGTTTGTTTGTTTTCATGATTACGATGATGATATGCTAGTTGTCGTAACTGATTAGATCGATGTATTATTTGATCATATGCTTGAGATTTATCTAGATCTTTCTGTTGGTGATTGATTTTATTTATATCATCAACAATAAGTTTATTGCTATTGGTTTCTATTGGTTCTATAAAAGAAATTACAGAAGAAGAATTTTGATAAAAGAACAATGAAGATGTCTATAATTATAATACTATAAGAATGTATCCAATCATTTGTTTTTTTTTTTTTTTTTTTTTTTTTGTGCATGACGATATTTACTTTGGTTGGAATCTTGGCAGAAATGCTTTTTTTTGGTTTAGTCAGGTCTTGCTTTTCTTGCCATTGCGTCAATTCTGACCTTGTCCAACCTAATCGTGATATAATTTCATTTATTTTATTATTTGCAGTTTCAACTTTTTTGGATAGTAATACAAGTTGATTATGTCGAGTATCCATTTTAAGGTAGACAACAAGGAAGAAGGAGAAAAATAAAACCTGGAAAACTGTATTTTGAATTCTGAGTTTAGATGGTTATTAATAATATTATTGGAGGATAGTTTTGATTGAAAACAGAAACGTAGTATACAGTTTGCATACTTTCAAATGAGAGGCAGAAATTTTTGTTGTTATAAAGATGAAGCTTTGTACATTTAGTCAATTAAAACAGTTTTTATTGTGTATAACAATGGCTTTTTTTCAAATGCAAATAGCACTAAACAACGAGCAATTGTGTATGTTTTTCGACATATTGTTGCAGTAAGGTTGTACTAATAAGGTGCAAGAAGGTAAAGGTGAAAAATGTGATCAAATGGCATACAAATTTGCATTCAACTGAGACTCAATTGCATCTTTGGTTGTTGCCATTTCTTGTTTAGGATTGGCAATTCGAACGTTTTAGAAAAGATTACCTATTTTTTTTTTTTTTTAAAAAAAAATTTAGTAAAAATAATTTGTTTATAATGGTTATATTATTTTTTTAATATTGTATTTGGCACTATTTTTTGTTTTTAAGGTTTTGCCACAAAAACATTTCTAAATTATTAAAAAGTCGTAATTTCAGTTTTAGGTGATAAAAAAAAAAAAAAAAAAAAAAAAAAAAAAAAAAAAAAAAGCCAAAAATTAGTAATAGAAATTCCAATAAGACTTTTTAGAATAAAAGAATCAACGATTGCAAACATTTCTTGCTGAATATTATTAAGGAAATTGTTTTATTTATCGGGTAAAAAAACAAGATTTATTAAAATGGAGATTTTTTCCTTGCACCATCAGGTAAAATTTCGGTTGAAAAAAAATCGACCCAAAAAATTGATTTATGAGTCTAGGATAAATCTCCTAAACAAGAACAATCGTTTGGTATATATCTAAGCATCAGACATAGCCGATAAACATAAGAAGATGGGATTGAATTTGTGATTTATTTGCATTTTAGTGTAGTAATTAAATTTAATCGCTGGTTTCTTCTCGAAACAAGAATTGAGTCGACTTTTTTTAATGGTAATGCAATGTAGGTTTTAAGCGTAATAAGGTTTAGTAATGAGTAATGTGTCATAATTTCAATAGATGACCCTTATAAGTGAGATGTATATTATCAAATTATATCTAAATTTATCAAAATGGCACACAAATCTCTTTTAGCAATCAGTACATACGTAAGATTTGTATAAAAAGTAACAGCGGCGATGCTATTTTATGCATGTATGAGAGTGACTCCAAAAGGGCTAGCCAATATAGACAAAATAGAATGCCATGTTGTCATCGGTAAGCAAGCAAACGATCACACAATACACAACAAAGCACAAATAGGGTTTCAATAGCCGATAGATGACAAATAAGGTCAAGCTAACCTTGTCTTGTCTCTCGTCATGTACACATCATTGACCATTGCAAAATATTATATAAAGGCCATTGATTTTAACATCAAATAAATTTTTTCTCTTTATTATTTAAACAATATAAAAAAATAAAAAATGAAATTCATCCTCACTCAAATCTCTGCTGCTGTCTTGGCTGCCACTGCTGCATCCGCTGCCTATCTTACTCCTAGACAAGAAGCTACCCCTGATGGTGGTGATCAACAACAAAATAACACTGCTGTTCAACAATATCCCCAAGGTTTTGATGCTGGTGTTCTTAACGGCACCTGTAAGTAGTAATTAAAGAAAATGCATGAAATGATGAATTCTGATTTTTATCACACAATAGGGTATTTGACTGGTGTTACTCAAAACATTTGGAGCGTTTATGAGCTCTTGTCTCAAAAGATGGATTTGAATGTTAATTGCTTGCAATTTAATGTTAGCGGTACATCCAACACTACTTTGGATATCTTTGCCTCTACTTTCTTGAGCAAGAACAGTACAGATGCTGGTGTTAATGCTACTGCTGCCGGTGCTTTCATTTTGCAAAGCCCTGATAGTCAAACCAATGTTTCTAACCATGAATTCTTATGGGATGCTTATGCTTCTCAAGTTTTTGTCAATAAGGCTCAATGGGAAAACTTTACTTCTAATGGTCAAAGTACTACCAACGCATCCGAGACTGGAAGCACCGTTATCCCTGGTACTAAGCCCATTCAAGCTTCTGTGTATACTCAATTGATTGACTCTAATGCTCAACCTGGTTCCAACGATTCTACCAATTATGATACCGTTTTTATTTGGGGCTCTCAAGCAAAGACTTTTAATGACAGCTCTGCTAAAAAGAGAGCTGAAGATGTTTATGGTATTATTCTTTCCAAGACTTCCAATGTCGAAGAGGATGCCTTTAACAAAACTGTTGCTCTTTTGCCTCCATCCATTGCTGCCAACAATGTTTCACTCGTAAAATTGAACGATACTTGTACCCTTCAAAACAATACCAACAGTCAACAAAACAACGGTGAAGGTCAACAAAACCAACAGCAATAATTTCATTCAGTAATCTTTACTGGTTTTTTTTTCACACAATTTTGTTAAATAACAAACTCATAGCATAGTGTATCTATTGCTATATTTTATATAAGCTTATCTACAATATCTAATAAATATACATATATTCTCCTTTTTTTATATCATTATTTATTCATTTTCTGTTAATTGATATAAAAAAAACCCTTTTTTAGCAGGAAAACCTTAAAAAGAAATCAAGCACCAATTGCATAAAATGCTAAAAATACATCTTTAAGAGAGGGGTCTAGCTTCTTTACATGAATTTAATGGTCATTTTTTATAACCTAAACTAAAAAGTTACGAAAGAAATTCTCTTTTTCGAAACTTATATATATGTAACGCCTTGATCACCAGATTAATCAAGAATAAATTGAATTTTAGAATAGATCGCCGATGAAATTCAGGGTTTTCAAAAAAAAAAAAAAAAAAAAAGACGTTTCATAATTGTAATGCTCAAACAAGTTGGTAAATTACGAATCTTGATGAAAAATAACATGTGGTATAAGCCCAGAACCTGATGAAAATATATCAGTTTATTGATAATTGCTACGGCAGGGGGGGGGGATACATTAATTTTGAAAAAAAAAAGAAATGTAATTAGAAACAACAGAATTGCGTTTAAATGTTCAAAGAATAAAATAGATGAATGTTAAATGATGTATTATTTGTGGTAATGTTTGTAATTCATATTTTGCAATGCCATCATGCACACATACCCGAGAAGTTAGTGCCATCGACATTCCAAATATGGAAACTATCGGTACACCAAGCGAACCTAGTGTCACCTGTTTTGCCAAGGTTGATTGGATGTCTATGCATCAACAAACTTTAATCTACAGGTGCAAAATATAATATTTTTCAATAGCCCTGAACCGAAAGAGTTAGTTTTTATTGAAAAAACATCTATATATCTAATTTTAATACATAGAGTACAACTAAATGTAACTAATTCGTTTAAATTGGTGTACTTTTACTACTTTAATGGCTCGTTATGATAGTTTTTGGCTATTTTTATCGCTCAGAAGTATACCTAACGATTGCTTTCTTTCAATAGATTCGATTTCTTACACTTTTGGCGATATGAAAATTTCTTTAATTTTCCTTCAAATTTGCCTTACCATACCTCGTCCAAAATCTCAATTGGACAAAATCCAATTTTTGAGCCGAAAAATGAGACTTTTTATTAAAATATTTACTGAAAAGAATAATTTGTATTAGCGCTCTGCACAATATAAAATTATTTAATCTTAGCTTGCAACCAATTTTTTGCGACTTTTCTTGAAAAAACAGAAATTGTACATTTGAGAAGATTACATAAAACTTTGCGTCAAAAATTAGATTAAAAAAATTTTCAAATTGTGAGACATAAAATTTTACACAAGTTTACTTAACTTTACTTATAAAACTTTATTAAAAATTACTATAGTAATAATTCTTTAAAAGTCGAAAAAATTTGCGAAATGTCAAAATTGAATAAAAATTTGACAGATACAATTTGTGTTTTTAAGCTCCGAAAATAAACCATTTTTGGTGGTATTTTTTAAGCGGTCAAAGAGTTTTTTCTCCAAAAAACCAGTAGTCAATATAGTTTCTATAACGATTGAATATTGTAATTTGAAATTTATAGTATTAATGAACCTTTTCAGTCAAGTTTTAATTTCAAAAGCGCTTGTTATCAATATTTTAAGACAATAATTGAAAAATAAAGTGATCCTTTTCAGCAGATTTAATTTGATAAACGTATCTTTTTTTTTTTCTTTGGTTTATTATTTGTAATTCAAAAAAGATAAATGATATTATATTTTTTTAAGAGGGGGTGTATGTGATTGTTTAATTCCAACATAGAACATAAGAGTATATATACAACAAAAGGAGATAGATTCTTAAGATGAATGGTATTTTACCAGACTTCAGTGTTACGAACCTCAACTTCCTTTCCATTTAATTCAGCCTTGGTAGTAACAGAACCAAGCTCATAGACGGTTTCATTAACAGATTGCAACAAGCGAGTAATTTCAGGAACTGCTTCACGGTCAGCAACAATAACCATACCAATACCACAGTTGAAAGTACGAGACATTTCATGAGCAGAAAGTCCACCAGCTTCCTTGAGCCACTTGAAAATAGGAGGTAAATCATAAGATTTAGCATCTACAATGACAGCAAGGTCTTCAGGCATGACACGAGGAATATTCTCGAGAAAGCCACCACCAGTAATGTGAGCCATAGCCTTGATCAAATCCTTCTTTACGACAGGTAATAATTGCTTGACGTAGATACGGGTAGGTACTAAAAGACCTTCACCAAGAGTCTTGGTCTTGTCCCAAGGACAAGGAGAATGATAAGCCAAACCAGGTTGTGATTCAACAATCTTACGAACTAATGAGAAGCCATTAGAATGTACACCAGAAGAAGCTAAACCCAAGACAACATCGCCAGCCTTAATTTCATTCATGCGAGGCAAGATCTTTTGGCGTTCAACAGCACCGACAGTAAAACCAGCACCATCATAATCGCCCAAAGCATAAAGGCCAGGCATTTCGGCGGTTTCACCACCAACTAAAGCACAGCCAGATTGAAGACAACCTTCAACAACACCAGCAACAAAATCCTTACCGACATCAACTTCAAGTTTACCACAAGCAAAGTAATCAAGGAAGAATAAAGGTTCAGCACCTTGAACAATTAAATCATTGACATTCATGGCAACCAAATCAATACCAACAGTGTCGTGAATGTTACAATCTTGAGCAATTTTGAGCTTGGTTCCAATACCATCAGTGGCAGAAACTAAGATGGGATCAACGAATCCAGCAGCCTTTAAATCAAAGATACCACCGAAACCTCCAATATCGGAATCAGCACCAACACGCTTGGTAGATTTGACTTTTTACAATATATACATTCGTCAAATATAATAGATGTCTTTTCTGTATAATAGTCAACTATTTTATCATTATGACAAATATTTATGTTAGTCTTATTATTTATATATGTCTTTGTATAT
>JAEPRC010000080.1:0-89925 GCA_016758945.1 Mucor plumbeus
AAGACCCATACTTTTACATCTTAATAAACGGCAGACTTCTTTTAGTTTTTATATACAGTTGGAAAAGCTGATACATTATTGTCTTTTTAAAATTGTATTTTTATTTATAAACTTTAAGGATAATTCAGAATGTGGAATTATGGTATCACATAGGTTTGATTGGATATTATAATTATACACTTATTTAGATTAGTCTTAATTAAAAAAATTTGGATATAAAAGAGATGCTTTTAATCTTATAATAAGGTTCTTTAGTTTTTGTGTGTGATTCTATTTAACCAGCTCTTTTATTAAATTATACATTTTTTCTTAAAACAATATTTATCTTAAATCTTGTGGTAATTCAACGCAGCAAAGTATAGGTGCACTTTGATAAAAATTCTCTCAACACACAGTAAATTATAAGAATTACCCTTTTATGTAACTGTGTCCCAAATGTGTACCTACTCTTATGTAAGATTTAAAATTATTTGGATTGAAATTCGGCGAGATAGGCTTTTTTTTTTTTAGTTTTTTTTTACAGTTGTAAAAAGTAAATTTCAGATAGTTTTCGATTTTTTTCGCCCAATATCGGGCCTAATCATATCAAATCTTTAGCATAAATGTACATTTTCTCTACAAGTCATTCATATATGTTGGAAAACCGAGCAACTAATATTAAAATATAGGCGCGTTGGCTCATTATTGACTCAACTGTTCTAAAATTGATTGAAAAAATTGAGTCCCAAATTAAAATACTAATTTTTTGCTGTTACAAAGTAGATTCTTTTGGGAGCTGCTCTGCCGTTTTTGGTTCATCCAAAAATATTGTTCATCAAGATAATGAAAATAATAGCTCACTTTACAGCTTAAACCTTAAAACTTATACTGACTGAGCCACAAAATCGATTTGATGACAAATTGATCCAAAAATGATCCAAAAAACAAAATTGTTCAATAGCTCATGAACTGCAAAATAAGTTAAGACAACGTATTAAATAGTTTTTATACAGCTTAAAATTCTGCATTTGACTGACTAAAATTTGGACAAATGTTTCAGATTAAATTTTGCGCAAATTGCAATTGAAATTTTAAAGGTTTTTTTGAAGATACAAGCCACGTTTTATAGGTATATTTTAATATTAAGTATTTAAAATAACGCTTAGCAAAATTTTCTATTGATCAAGCTATTGACGAGCTTTTTAGCTACATTTTGCATGGAGAAAACAGGATTTTGTTAATTTTTTTTTCAAATCCGAAACTTGAAAGGAGGGTTTACTCGTCCTTTTTGGAGGCTGAACCAAGTGCAGTAAAATGAGAAAAGCTTTAAAAAAGATACAGTTTAAATCCTTCTTTATTAAAAAATGGATAGTGTGCAATAAGTCTATATTTCTACTCTATTTATATTATTTGTAATTTCATTATGCCTGGCAATTTTACTGTAACTGTCAGTGATTTATCTGAATTAGGAACCACGGGATTACCAATTTAGAGTATTTGTTAAACCATAATGTTTATCAGACCATGCTACATTCCATGCGTCTATTCATGCTTTTTATTGAATCACAAAAGTATGATTATTCTATTTTACTCATGCGATATCCATATGTTTATTCTTTTGATAAATATATTAGTTTGTCCGTGATTTAAGATTTATATTGGGCTTCTTGATTTACATAATCAAGGCGCCTTTTTAGTGTTTGTTTTTCGACATATTTTTTTAATGATCCACATAGAACAATCCTTACCTTGGTCTATGTGTTTTTCAGGTTTATTTTATGATTCTACTCGTTATTATATAATTCAGTTTATCTTATTGTATGTTACGTTACTCATACTTTTCATATTTTATGATTAAATCTATGTCATCTCTATTTGAATATTAGAACATAGTTTTATTTGAGATGACATTTGATTTCTTATGTGTGGAAATAGTATCTTAGTTCAGCACAACTTATTTAAAAAATCTTGTAATTACCCAAATAAAAGAAATTTATATCTGAAAATACTCTTTTTTAATCTTTTATAAATTGACTCTTCCGTAAATATCTAGAATTCTCTCATATGGAGGCATCGATTTAGTTAAATGAGCTTATTGATGACGGTCTCATTTGAGCACATGTATGTACTCTGGGAGCATCCAGGAGACCATAGTGAGAAGCTGTTGTACATACTTCTTAATCAATAAATTATCGAGAGCTTCTATCGATTATACACTGCATTATACATACATACAAGCCCAGACATCTTTATGTCGTTGTATTTGATTGCATGAGCTAACCATATTTACGCAAAATTATTTGTGTCCGTAAAGTGCAGTTTTGTAAAAGCTAGCGGCAATGTCTGCATGAAATGATTGTTTTAAGCAGTACAACTACAAATATGTAAATCCTTATACAAGCCTGCGTCGGTACATGTACCATTAGTTGTAAAATTAAAACATACAATATACTGTATACAAAGCAAGTATTTACCAGTTTAATATTCTGTTCAAAATCCATTTCCTATGTCTTAAGAAGGCAGCTAAAGAAAAGAGGCAAAAACTATTAACTTGTAAATTCATGGAAACAATAAGATAGCAGATAGCAATTATTTATAACCCTTATGCAAAGCCTACATAATTACATGTACGGTATGTCAATAAAGTATTACAAATACTGTAAATCATATATTTATCAACTTATCCTTCTACCGAAAAACCGAGATTATTGTAAGATGGTAGTTAAAAAAGGCATTATTATGACATTATGTCCTGCATACATGGAAATGATTCTAACAAATGAAGCCACGACAAACATTGACAACTATTACAATAAACTTAAATCAGCCTGTGTAAAGTATTTATTACAAAGTTAAGGTATGTGAAGTAAACATTTACAAGCTTGTTGTTCTGTCCAAAACCAAAATTTTTGTCAAAATATAATTTTAAGCAAGACGTGAAAATGACCTGCTTGCAAATTGTTTTTGTGGATAAATCCTCAATATTTGATAACTCTTATACAAAAATCAAATTGGCAGATGTACAGTATGTTGGAAATTTAAGATATGCAAACCAAATGTTCACAAGTTTGTTATGTTCTGTCCAAAATTAAGGTTTTCATTCACAGGAGGCCGAAAAATATGCGGAAAAATGACCTACTTGGTAATTATTTTAGCTAATATATCTGTAATTATTAAACCCACTTATACAAAACCTAAATCAATGCAATTATTATTTTTAATAGGTTAATGTATATAAATTATATATTTACCAGCAACTTATTATTCTGTCCAAAAACCAAGGTTTTGTAAAAACGTAGTGGAAAAAAAAATATAAGAATAGCCTGCTAGCCTGCTTTAACATCGTTATTTGAAGACCGAACCAAAATCATCGACAAATTTTATACAAAACTTTATTCCGTACATGCACAACAGTATGTTGCAAAATTAAGACATGCGAAGCAAATATTCACAAGTTTGTTTTTCTGTCCAAAATCAAGGTTTTTGTAAAAAGGTAGCTGAAAAAAGGTCGTGAAAATGACTTGCTGGGAAATCGTTATTAATAAACAACCACAATTATTGAAAACCATTATACAAAATTTGTCTTACGAGATAAAATTTATAATGCCTAATCTGAATATATAAATTCGATGTCTACCAGCGAATTTAATTTTGAAAATTATGATGTTTGTCTAAAAACAGGGTGAAAACCGACGTAAAAATAACCTACCTGGTAATCTTTATACTGTAGTCAATAGAACTACAATTATTGACAACTCTTTTATATGGCCTTTATTACTAGATTTGTCGCATTATAATAAATAGCAATATGTAAATCTGATACCTACCAGCTTATTTTTCCTGTCGAAATTATAAGTTTTGTTGAAGAACAACGTTAAAAAAGATGTTTGAAATTATTTACTTGGTGAATATTTTAGTTAATAAAACCACAACTATCGCCAACCCTTATACAAACTTTAAATCAATGGATTTACCTCATGATAACAGACCAGAACATATAAATTCAACAATTATCAGCTTATTTTTCCTACCAAAAAACAGTGATGAAAACGTAAGAAACACCTACTTCGTAGTTGTTTTAGTAAATAGAACCATAACCATCAGAAACTCTTGTACAAAATTCGTCTTCCTAAATGTATCGTATGCGACTAAATTGAGATGGGTAAATGAGATAAATGTTGGCCTTTTCAATGGACCGCAATTCATAAATATACTTGAAAAAACCATAGAAACCGAAACTAAGCTGGGAATCATATCAGAATTATTACTGTGTTTATAAAAAGTTCAATTGATAAAATCTCTATCTGTAGCTTTTGGTAATAAATTTAATTAGCACTAGATACTTATAGTGTGGAACAGCTTATAAACACTAACAAGATTTTTACCGACTTGATTTTCGGTCTTACCTTTGGCATTTCAGCCATAGCTACCATTGAAATTACGCTAATAAAACCTTCGAGATAACGCACCAAAATGAATTATTATATCATAAAAATGTAATTACCTCCTAGTAAATTTGATACCAAAATGTTGCTCTTAATCTGTCCAATTCAAATATTGTGGTTAAAAATTGCATACAGAACGTATTGATTAGCTCTTCATTAGTTTTTGGGATGAAACTGAATTGTTTTTAAAATTTTACCAAAAAAAGATGTTGTAAAAATTAGTGGTATAAATCAATAAATTTATAAAAAATTTTAGAGAAAATAAAAGCTCATTAAGAGAAGAACTCGAACCTGTCAACAATTATTTAATTACTTTAACTTTGGTTGTATTACTATTCAGTTTTGTGTTCATCTCACGTTAGTTTTTCAAGTTTTTCAAGTTTTTCCTAATAGTAAAAATTGTCAAACTATTACAAGAAGTTTAGTACTAAAAGATAGCTATTTAGGCGTAGAACGTAGATATAAATAATAGAAATCAGTTCACATATTTTACAGCTGTCTATGAGTGATTTTACTAAATCCATCAAAAAATTTAACTCTAAAAATCTCCACAATTTTCAAGTCGTTTAATAAAAACAAAGTAACCGTTATAATTTTCATCAAAAGGGCAATTTAGTATAAAAATTGGACGGGCTGCTTTCCATTTCGTATTGCTTTATTAGTTGCTTTACTGTATTGCATTTTATAAGCTTTTCTTGTATTTTTGTATATTTTTGGGCTTCCATCTCATTGGAATTTAGAGCTGCCGTCATCCAAAAATGTAAAAAACAGAAGAATTTAATTGGTTAGAACGTCATCTAATTTTCAAAAAACTAAAAAATCCTTTTTTTTTTCCTTTTTTTTTCCTTTTCCCTTTTTTTTATAGCAATTAAGGTAAGCAAAATAACAATAATAAATAATACATTATTGTAATCAATTAACTAATGGTTCTCTTTTCTTACATCATTTCTTTTCTTTTCTCTTCTATCTTTTAACTGATCAAGGTAAGCAAAAAAAATTATATTTATGAATTTTTTACTAATTGTTCTTCTTTCTATTTTGTATGTTTCATGTCAAGTGAAGTGCCTATCACAGACACTTGACATCACTGATTTGACCAGAGCACAGGAGATCAGATAGGCTGTACCTCTACTCAATTACTTGCGAGCCTTACCTAGCAGTTATTGAGGCTCATCATTGTCCACCAAAGGAGGGGGTAGGCCCATAATACTTTGGTTTTATGGAATTTGAAACATGATTTCTCGTTTATAGGGAAATCATATTTCAAACTCCGCTTTTTTTGAAAAAACAGGGGGAACCCCTGTTTTTTTGTTTTTTTGTTTTTTTGTTTTTGGGGGTGTTTTAGCCGTTTTAGCCAATAAAAACAGTTTATTTTTCAATTTAATCTGTTCTAACGATTCTTATTTAACTGCCTGAATTATAAAATTCATTCGTAAAATCAAATGTTTGGATATAATTTCGTGCTCTAAATTATGAAATTACATATTTTATGGTGTTTCGTTGCATTAAACATTAGCATGAAGAGGTTTGTATACAATTTTAATTGAATTTTGGATAAGTTTATAATTTTTAAGCTATTATAAAAATTTCATAAAATCATGACCAAACGAGTAAAAATTTTCGTAATGTATTCAAAAATGTAAAGCATATTATATAACATCATTAGATTCAAGCTCTACTTCGAAATGATCAATATAAGTTTATATAAATTCTTTCGTTTATATCATTAATCATATCTATTTTTTAAATATGTACAGCTTTATAAGAGAAATTGGGGAACTATTTATTATTATAATACATCAGAACCAAGACTTTAGATGGAAAAATATCAAGCCAATAAACATAAAACTAATAAATTTATACTCCATAAGGCACATCTAACAATGAATTATCTGTATAGAAGTCATGAATAGCTGTAATTTTATCGATATAAATCTAAAAATTTAATCTAGGATCTAACTGTCAAATATATAATTTATATATTGGCTGCATACCATTATTTCACTATTATTAATGAGGGGAAAAACTGTAGCATTGTTTTACAAAACTGTAGTTAAACTGATTATACTGCTGAAGTTTTTATGTCACGTATTTGTGCTATAAATACACTGTAAAGGTGGCATTCAGGGTTTTCAGATAATACAGCTTATAATTATATACAATGAGTAAACGTCGAGTGTCATTGTAGAAACGATGGGTGTGTAAATATTGGGAAAAGAGGAAGTAAAGGAAAACAGAAGCGAGTTATATCTCCATTCTCGTAGGAATATTAGAGAGTTCTTAGATTGACCTGAAAAATACTGTATTTCCCTAAAATCTGAGAGGTGCAAAAAAAAAAGCATGAAAACCCTTTTATTTTCTCTTGCTATTCCCTATTTTTTTGCCACTGCATTTTATCTTTTTCAGATCTCCCTACGCCATGTCTCATTTCCTACTCTCATTAACTACAAAAAGAAATTTTTGTCCAATGCAACTTGCAACTTTAACAAATGGCGGAAGAACATTATTTGCCAGTGTACTAGTTCAACAATACATTGTAAAGATGCTTTGAAATGGTAGATAAAATAATCCCAAGACCCTTTAAGCTTATTTGGGATTACTTAAAATTGGATAAGTCTTTGTTGTCAGGGACTCGCAAATTACTCAAAAGAATGGCTTCAAATCAAGAAGAAAAGTCAAGATTAACATTGTCAACAAAAACAACAAGCCTTTTCAACTGGTATGGGCAAAAAAATATCTACATCTTATTGTAAACCAGTGAAGGCATAGGGTGTTTTCAGACAATTAAACCAGAGTTAATATGTGGTGCTCAGATAGATGATGGTGACGTTTTGAGGCCCCATATGACAAAGTCTCGCATGGAGGGATAAGGTGGAGATGTTTCTTCCTAGAGATGTGCGGCAGCAAATGGCCTTGGTGGTTACAATACTAAGGGTATGGACGGCTCGATGGATTCAAGTTCTTATATCAATATCTCATAAAATTTTCTTGGACTCCTTGGTATACTATGGCATGAATTGTAATTTCATCCATTTTCAGCAAGACAATACCATGCCGCACACTTCTGGAATTATACACTACTGATTTAGTACTCAAAGGTTTTATATAGAAAAACAATAGAAATTTTCCAGCTCAAAACCCGAACTCGAACCCAATTAAAAACGTACGATACAAGCTGTTCACGTCTGATACCAGTATAAGAGTACGCTCAACACATACCCAACTAACGATTCACCACCAAATAAAAACTGGAAGCCTGCATTGTCAGTAAATAGTTCAATCTTACAAAGGATGACCGTCTTCTTATTAGGTGTAAACAAACAGCATGAGAGTCGAATTATAACAGTAATTAAATCTGTTGGAGGACCTACACGCTTTAAGCTGTTTTCTACTGTATATTCAACATTATCTTATATTAAACTTTAAACGCATGAGCCTAGTAGGCTTATCTGCTATTTATTTACATTCAATACATTGTTATAACGCTGTTTTTTTACTCTACTAACTGATATAAATTACTGGTCTATATACTTAGCACAGCCAGCATAGCGAGTAAAAACACTAAAAAATTATGAAAAAACACTGGTATAGTTTTTTCCTTCAGAGTACCTCCTCTTTAATTTGATATATAATAGCCTTCAAAACCTTGAATATTGATAGAGACATCCAGTAAATTAAGAGTAAAAAACTTTGTGCTTTTCTACATTGTATGATGTGGTGATGGCAATTTCCGAATAAAAATTAAAAAAAAAGTAAAGACTACGACGTAATGCTCACATTAGTATCAAATACTTTCTTCTAATATCTTGTGGAAGGAAGAATAGTCATCAGTTAGACAAACTTGTGTTATTTTTGAATGCCATTGGAGGATAAAATAGGTATAAGCTTTCTTGATAATAATGTCTTAAATTATGTTAACTTTGAAAGTATATTATGCTCTAAGAGCTTGATAGGCTTTCGAGGTTTGATCAAGTTTGAATTCTTGAGATACGATTTTTGAGAATTGTATTGTTTTAAGAATATATCTTTTACTTTCGCATTGATACATATTTGAAATTATTTCATAAGTTTTCCCACATCATTCATCGTGTTTGTTTGAACTGTTGTTATACTGTTGCAAATTTGTCATAATATATATATTTACTAGCTGTTATAGGTTGTTATACCTCTCTCAAACACCAGAGTTGAAGCATTTTTACTTTTTTGTAAACGCGTCAAAGCTAACTACATTCCAGAAATGATAAGCATCTTTGACTGTTAACGTGTGGCGTAATTTCTTTCTTTTAGTTTAAGAAACTTACCTTCATCATTCAATAGTAGAAATTCAGAAAATAGATATAATTAAAACAAATTTGCTATTATGAAAAGAAAGAGAAATATATGAATTTTTTTTGGTATGATGATGATAAATGCTGGTTCGCTCGTGACACGTTCTAAACGGGCTGGTATATCTATTGCATAGCAACAAAAACAACTGAGGGGTGTAAGCACAAGTAAGTGAATAAGAATTACGCTTTGGCTTGCCTACAATAGTTTGAAATTTGATTTTACCTTTGCTTATAATACTACCTAAATTCAAAAAAGATATGTTTGCATATAAACTTGATTTAATGTTACAAAGCCCGTAAAATACTTAGCTAATTACCAATTTATATTGCGCCTCTTTTATATAAGTATTTTGCTTAAGTATAAATTTAAATTTTTTTTGTAATTTTTAGGTAAAAAAATACACATATTATAATCCAAATTGAAGCCTATTAAAATAAAAATATATTATATATATCTTTTTAATACTGTAAAAACTGTGTATTTAATTATTGCATATCTGCACATATACATATTACATGGAATACACACGAGTATTTCAGTCATTCAAAAAATCAATCAGCTACCGCATTCATTTAACGCTCGATAAACTAATCTAAGAAAAGTTGGATTTTAAAGTTTTGCTAATCTTCAAAATCTAGTGGACATCCCATTTTTCAACAATTGATGTTATAATGAAGGACATTCAAGAAATACCTTGGATTTTAACTACTGAATATATAACATATAAGTATCTTAATTCTATTATGTTACTGGTTTCTGAATTTATTTTATACCTAACAAAAGTCTCAAAAATAAGTAAATTTTTGGCGCTTTTCCCTCAAAAACTGAGTAACTTTTTTTCTTTCAAACAAAACAAAAAAACTCTTTTTGTGCTCAATTAGCAACTGCTAGTTACAATGCTGGTGATGACTTAACAGCTACTTTGTTAGCTCTTTTTGTTTAGTGAATCCTCACTTAGTAAATTCTAGCTATATTTGATGTTAAAATTTATTCCAGTTGATAAAGATTCACCAAACTAAATCAAATTTTTGAATACTTTTATAGCATTTTTTTTTTGTTTTAGTCTTATTTCGAATCGTTATATAGTGTATATACTTTTTCCATTCCACTTAAAGTCTCTATAAAAAGCATGAAAAGACTGAAAAACATTCGGCCATTGCAGAAATAACGTATATACTGTACATGATGACACGAAGGACTTTTCTGTGTTCAATTTTTGATTTGCTTTGCAAGTATATTCACAGAAAAATTAAGGTAGTGTATAGCGAATATTTGAACATCAAAGTTAAGTAAACTGCAAATAAATCATGCACTTTTTAAAGAACATTGATGTGCTTGCATCCACATCAAATTTAAAGTTTCAAAAATTTGAAGACTTTGAATACGCATATCTTTCAAAATATTTGACGTGCATAATGATGCTTCACACTAAAAAAGCTTGTAATTAACCGAACAGAAGGAATTTATATGTAAAAATACTATTCTCTAAATTTTCATTAATTGACTCTTCAGATAATATCTAAGATGCTCTCATATGAGCATATCGATGACCTCTTGAGCCTATTGACGGCCTCACTTGAGCACAGCCATGTGCTCTGAGAGCATCCAGAAGGTCATAATGCGTATGTTAGAATACTTTTTAAAACGTTGCCCTAAAGACTGCACCAAAAATCCCTCTAAACAGTTGATTTACTACATATCAAGCTTAAATTACGGGGCCTAAATTATCAATCTCCGTTTCATGCCGACTGTATCTTAAAATGCCGCAAAAATCACCACAAAATCTACTTTTCAGTTAATAACTCTTGCAATTTTAAAATAATCTCAAAGAATGATATTTCAAAACAGATATACAAAAGAGATAAATGAATTTAGCCGAAATTCCAGTTCAGTTCATTTACAATTTATGAAGCTATTTTCATTAAAAGCGTACAAAAACGCAACTTCAATGGGCTGTAACTCGAGGTAGCAGCCGTTTAAGCATACACTTTATTAGCCAAAAATGGTTCTTTTATTTGGCTTTATTATATTTTACCATAAAATCAATTTCGAAAATTCATGAATTTTTTCCTTGTATACCCTCGTCGAAAATTTGACTTTTTCGAAGAAAGCTAATAACTTTATGAAAAACAGCGCTAGAGCGACAAATAATGTCTCAAATAATAGGTATAGTTTTACGTTATTTGTCTATAGCATTAAATTTAAAATTTTATTATAAAAGTATTTTTAAAATCACTAAAAACTGATTTTTATGTTTTTGCTTTTTTTACAAAATTTTTGGTGATGAACATTTTTAGTAGTTATATGATTAGATGTAAAATTAAATTTTGTATTGAGGTTACTTAGTAGAGCCAGGCAAGCTACTATAAAGTTTTGGTGTCAGTATTGCATTTTAGAAATTTAGGATTGTTTTTATCAATTTTTTCATCATCAGAAAGTTTTTATTTTAAATTACCGCAGCGCCTGAGATATATAAAAATTTAGAGGAAAATTTCCGAAATTATTATTTTTTTGCAATGCAACGCTATATAGGGGATGTCTAAATCAGAAAATTTAGTAGTTACGAATGTAACTGTGGAATATCTTTAGATATTCACGGAAAAAAATTATATAAAAACAATAAGAATTCAACTAGATAAGTGTAGGGTTTTATTTTCAAGTTAAATTCTAGTTTAGGCCTTATTGTGATAAATAAATGTCCTCTTTATATAGTTTCACCAGAGAGATTAGTTAATTGTTCTAGATCCATATGTAGCCAATAATATCCCTTGCAGATACATTCCTTGATAGTAGCCAATCAATATATTTATAGAGTTCGTGGGTACTTGATGATAATGGTATGATCAAATCCACATTAGGTTGATTGGTCTTTAATATAAATTGTTAGGATCAAAGTTTGGCATAAAGTTTATATTAGTATGAATTAGCATATCTACCTTCGGTAGTTTAATTGTCTATTCATATCAACGGTACCTTAAGTGAAAATCATATATAATGGAGATCTATAGTGGATAAATATGTACATATTATTCCACAATATAGAATTATTGCACACTGTCCACATTTTTAATAAAAAATTTAAACTGTATTTTTTTAAAGCTTTTATATTATCTCATTTTACTGCACTACCATACCTGTTGTGCATCTGTTCAAGAAGAAAGAAAATAGACGAAAATTGGCAGTTTGTTCTCTCTGTAAGGTGGAATTTGTTGTTGCACTACGGGAAAAAAGGTGTGAAATGAGGTATAAACTACAACTTTTCTGAAAAAACAACTACTGTGAGGGGAAAAACTATACCAATGTTTTGCAAAATTGTGTGTTTTCACCTGCTTTGCTGCTTGTGCTAGGAATATATTTTAGTAGATTATATCAGTTAGTACAGTAAGTAAAGAGCTTTCAAACAATGTATCGAATTCCATTAAATAGTAGGTATAACTACTAGATACAGAGGTTTAAAGATGAAATATAAGATTTTATTAAATATAGAAAACAGCTTAAAAACGAGTAGGTCCTCCACCAGACCTGATCACCGCCTTAATACGAGCTGGCATGCTGTCTATATACTTTAGACAGCCATTCTTTGTAAATTTGTACCATTCACTGGTAATGCGGGCCTCCAGTTCTCCTTTAGTAGTGGGTCTGGTTGGGTATGTGTTGAGCCTACGCTTTAACTGGTACCAGACGTGTTCAATTGGGTTCAAATCTGGACTCTGAGCTGGCCAATCTCTAATTGTTTCAAAGATAAAACCGTTGGCACTAAACCAGTCTTGTGTAATTTTAGAAGTGTGCGGCGTGGCATTATCTTGCTGGAAACGGATGACGTTACGATTCATGTCGTAATACTCCAAGGTGTCCAGGAGAGAAGTTTGCAAGATATCAACATAAACAGTTGAATCTACCGAGCCGTCCATAACTGTAGTACTGTAGCCGGGGTTATTCGCTGTTATACAATCCCAGAAAAGGACACTTCCACCATCTTCCTCCACGTGAGGTTCCGTCTGATAAGGCTGCAAGATATCACCGTCATCTGACCAATAATAAGGATTACTATCTGAGCCCCACAAATTGACTCTGGTTTTGTCAGAAAACACCCACTGCCTCCACTGGTCTACCGTAAGATGATGGTGTTTTTTGGCCCATGCCAGCCGAAGAGGCTTGTTTTTTTTGCTGATAAAGTTGGTCTTAATTTTTCTCCTTGGTTTGAAGCCCATTCTCTTAAGTAATTTGCGAACCCCAGACAAAGACATATCAATTTCAATTGATCTTAAATACTCTTGAACAGCCTTGGGACCATCTTGTCTACCATTTTGAAGCCTTCTTGCAATGTATTGTTGAGTTGATACACTGACAAATGACGATCTTCCGCCAGCTGGTAACGTTGCACTGGACAAAAACTTCTTCTTGTAGCGAGTGAGAGTAGATAATCAGACAGATGGATAGCGTTTTCGAATAACAAAGAAGGGGGTATTTTGAAGCAACAAATATTTTATTGAATTTTGAAGCTCAACAGGAAGTGAGCGAACCAAGGTGTAAGAAGGCCTGAAAAAAGTAAAGTAGTGAAAAAATAGGAGGCAACGAGAGAAAAGGGTAGGGTTTTTATAAGTTTTTTGTTTGTTTCGGATACTGCAAAAGCACAGCATTTCTCATGCTAATATTAAAAAGTTTCTGATATTCCTACGAAGAATGAAGCCATGGAATGTTTATGCATTCCTTTATTTTCACTTTTCGCAATATTTGCAATCCTCTCTTTCCTTCTATGGTATTCTACGTTCTACGTATACTCACTCTACAGAAGTGTAAGCTATATTATTTGAAAGCCCTTTATGTCACCTTTACAAAGAATTGTAGCATAGATTTGTAAAATAAAAACTCAAGAATTATTATCCGTAAAATCCTAATTTTGCAAAACACTGGTATAGTTTTTCCCCTCACTGTATGATATTCTCTGCAAAAACTGTTTTATATGAATAGTGCGTATGTTAGAATACTTTTTGCAACGTTACACTAGAGACTGAATCAAAAAAAACTTTTCCAAAAGATTGATTTACTGCATATCTGGCTCGCATTACGGGATCTAAATAAATAAACTCCGTTTTTTGCGGACTGTATCTTAGGATACGGAGAAAATTACTACAAAATTTACTTTTTAGTTGATAATTCTTGCAAATTTCAATCAATCTCAAAGAATAATATTTCAAACCAGATATATAAAGGAGAAAAATAAATCTAGCAGAAATCCCAATTAAGCTCACACACTATTTATAAAACTATTTACATTAAAAGCATACAAAAACGCAACTTCAATGGACTATAACTCAAGATAGCAACCGTTTAAACATATACTTTATTAGCCAAAAATGGTTCTTTTATCTGGCGTTATCATATTTTACCATAAAATCAATTTTGAAAAATCACGAATTTTTCCCTTGTATACCCTCGTCCAAAATTTAGGGTTTTCAAAGAAAGCTAATAACTCTACGAAAAACAGTGCTAGAGTAAACAATAATACCCCAAATAATAGATATTTTGTTGCTTTATTTGTTTATATTGCTAAGTTTAAAAATTTACTATAAAAGTACTTTTAGAATCTCTAAAAACTGGTTTTTATGTTTTTGCTTTTTTTACAAAATTTTTGGTGATAAGCGTTTTCAGTAAATACATCATTAAACATAAAATTAAATTTCATGTTGAGGTCATTTAATAAAGCTAGCCAGGTTAATATACGATTTCGATAGTAATTTTGCATATTAGAAACTTAGGATTATTTTTATCGATTTTTTCATCATCAGAAAGTTTTTATTTTAAATTACCGACTCGCCTGAGATGTATAAAAATTCAGAGAAAAATTATTGAAATTATTATTTTTTGCAATGCAACGCTATGTAGGGGATGCTTAAATCAGAAAATATTGTAGTTACGAATGCAACAGCTTATTGTAAATTGAAACAACATAATAAAATAGTTCTTTAATTCAAATAATTTAATTAAATTTGCAAAAGTCTCTCGTACATTTATGAGGAATAAGCAATTACATTTATTAAATTAAAGGAGAAATATTTTTTAAACATCTCTTTATTTGTATTTTATATCATTTTAATCATGCAATATTTGGCATGACTGTGGTGAATTTTACTAAATTCACACAATAATATTTTTTTGTTGTCGAAATGTCAAAAAGGATTAATAAAAATAATCTTGGCAAAATATTACACTTTTATTAACAATATATCTAGAGGATATTTATATACTTTCATTATAACTAATGCTAGATTTACTTTTCTAAGGACATGATGTGGATTAACGTGGAGAACATGATGTATATCATGTGAACGCACTTTAATCTACTATAACATCAATTATAGACTGGAACATTGGATGTGCGACCTTTGATATAGATACTGACACAACAGCTGTGGTGGTGTGTTATATGCTTACAAACTTCCTATGCATTATTTTTTCGTTCAAATAAAATTTTCCTTCTTATAGTAAATAGCAACAGCTAATTACAATTACATTGATGGTGGTGTCTTAAAGTCTACTTTATTCGCCCTTTTTGTGTAGTGAATTCTCACACACTGGAAATTTCAGTTGTATTTAATGTTACAATTTATTTAAGCTAATAAATTTACCAAACTTGATCAAATGTTTGAATACTCTTTTACATATTTTTTTAATTTTATCCTTATTTCAAATCGTTAGATATACATTTACTGCTGTAAGAAGTATAATTATCTTGGATTCAATGGAGTGATTGGTAAGAAAGATGTATTAAGAGGTAGGGTTTGGTATTACTCTAATTTTTACAATTATTATTTGGTTTATACTTGATATATATTAAATGTAATTAATATGGGAGCAAATAAGTATTTATAATAATTGGGATTGTAATTTATTATGATTTATTGAAGTAAAAGATAATATAATGTGAGAATGTGAATGGAATGGTTTAGAACAGATATTTTCACTCAAGTTCTATAACTGTTTTGACATCCGAGTATTTATATGTATCTTTTGCAACTGAAACTAATTCATGCAATTCATATGTTGTCATGTAATGTAAATCTTTACAGCTGCATTCCTCTGCTTAAGATTTTGGTAGAAAAACTTGGGCAGATTGAAAAACATTGGGTCGTATATCTGCTAAGAAATTTTACACTAACAATATAAGCATGCATGTGCCATTTATTCTCCTAATGAGCAGAAACATTTGGTCGTTGTAGAGATACTGTATACACTGTACATTCCAATGAGATCTATATTAATATTACAAATAATTAGTATCTTAATTTAGGCGTATAATTTCTTCAGCCGAATTTCAGGTCAATTTTGGCCAATGTCAATTCAATATACTTGTATTCTGGTATCAGCCTATTTATTTTTGGACATATAGCAATAGCCATAAAATGGAGGCATGTATTCCTAATGTTTGACGAAAATTTACTCAATATCAAGAGGGGATTTTCGTATTTCTTCTTAAAACTATTTAAAACCTACTTTTTGTAATTGTAGAAAACCGAAGATAAATCTTTAAATTGATGTATTTTGCTCCTAAAATGTTTTTTAATTTTACATGATAGTATGTGCATATATTTGACACAAGCGCCTCCAATGCCAAACTGCACAAATTACAGTGTATTAAGGACGTCATTGGCATAGTACACTTATAGTTTTTTACACACTTCTGTCAAATACAATTGAGAGTTTGTTTTTAATGGATACTAATCCTAGTAAACTTGAATCCCAAATGAGAAAATGTATTAATAAAGTTTTTTTAAGATTGACGAAAAATGGATGGCATCTTGTTATGGTTAAAACGGGAGTTTTATTTTGATTTATTATATTAACCGATTTTAGCTGGTTTTCCAGGCTCGCATAAAGTGAATATCTTATCATAGCACAGTACATAAGTCAATAGTATATAGAAATTAAACCAAGTATGAAATCAATTGTGTAGTCATTTTTAGGAGTATAATGTATGTAACAAAGGAGAAAATGTTTGTCAAAATACTATAACACAGATGTCATACACGCGTAATTGACATTTGTTTATAATATGCATTGAATTGGCGTAAATTTATAATAAAATTACTGCGAAATTCTGGAAACTTGCACCAAAAGACATGATACTGCGATGATCTTTGAGAATGACGGTGATTCGGAAGTTGTTACCAATTACCGCTTGATGATTTCTTATTGTTCAACGTGGGTATGACAAGAGTTTGAAAGTCATCAAATCTTCGTGATTCAGGAAAACCATGTCATGAATAATAAGTAAAATAGGGAGAAAGTTATGTACACTTGTATTATACGCCATTAACTTTTTTAGTAGGTCTGATATATACACTTGCATTTAAGCTATTGCAAAAGATATTGGTATAAATTTGATTTATAGGATATGAGATGGCATTGTACTAAAAATTCGAAGATGTTGATTTTGTAATATCATACTTGAGGCACGGCATTTTATTGCATGTTCCACCAAATGATGATATGCTAATCCCTTTCCGCAATGAGAATTTAATATAGTCATACCATGATTTGTACAACTTTTTGATACTTTAAAATGATGATAATGTCTTGGGCTTATATTATTATGATTAGGATTCACTTAAATTAGACTGCAGAGGGAAGCCCTAGTCCGTCGCTGTTCTATTCTTTCCCTAGTAGACGAATGTTGATTTCGAAACCATAGATAAAAATAAAACTAAACACAAGAAAAAAAAACTTTAGTTGATTTTAACAGTCAGTAGCGTAAGTTTTCTAGGTGAAATTTCCCTAGAAATACTTCTCTTTCTTCTTCTTTCCCATCTCCTCCCCTTCCTCATCATTTAATTTGGAAGAAATATCATGGAAAATATGAAAGCTGGAGCTATCGGCAAAGGATTAACACCTTCTTCTAATATATTCAACTCAAAAAAAAAGTAATTAAATTAAGATGATATAAAGTGATTGTTTTTGTGTAATTAAGAAATGAAAATGTAATATTAGGAATTCCATGGTTTTTTCATCAATAGATAACCAACCACTTAACAATAAGCAATCCAAAAAGCTTAAATCTATTCAACCAAATAAGCCAAAAGAAACATCCAAAGAAAATTGGAACAACCATGTGTTTGTTTCATCCCCTTACGATCAGCCAACTGTACACCACCCTTCCACCAATTCAAAACAACCTATCAAAGTGATTCCACAAACTTTTACAACCAATATTCATAACGAAAAAATTGAGAAAACTATACAGCGACCTACTATGGGTGGTAAAACGATTGGTGCTATTCATCATTTACCCGCAAACACTGTTATCAATTATCACAATCGAATGTCTTCTGAGGAATTAAAACTACTAAGCCGCCGTATCAATCCTCACGAACCATTAGCATCACCGCATGCTTCACCTAGAAAACCACCGCTTCCAAATATGCAACTCAACAGTAAGAAAAGATTACTCAAGAAGGATAATGCTGATGCTGACAATGATGAAAACGAACCACCTAGTAAAAAGAATCGCCAATTCACTTGCGAGCCTTGCAGAAAGGTTTACAAGACCAGAAATGGTTTTATCTATCATAAACAGAAATGCAAAAAGATTATCAAGTTTGAAAGCAATGCTATCATTGAATGTATTTGTGAAAATCCTGCTGATGACACTGGTACTATGATTGAATGTACCAAATGCAATAAATGGCTTCATTTGAGGTGTTCTGGCGGCGTTACAAAGGAGGATAGCTATTGTTGCCCTAGATGTAACACTATTGCAACCAACATACCCTTTTCAAATAAGTTGGTAACGGAATCAGCGCAGGTTGCAACCACAGTAGTAGAATTACCTGAGCATGTTATACACCAATTAATTGAAAATAAGAATGAAGCAGAAGTAGAAAGCCAAAAAGAAGACGACGAAGACGAAGACGAAGACGAAGAAGACGAAGAAGATGATGATGAAGAGCAACACATTTTGAATAATGGTCGAACCATTACATTATCAGCTCTTTGTCAAGCAAAAGAAAGAGGTAAAAATCTTATCAAGACATTCCAAGAATCAGCCCAGCAAGAACAAGAAGCAGATGCAACAAAAGAAGAAGTCAACAAAAATAACTTCAATTTCATTAGTTTGTTTTCTGATGAATTAAACATGGAAGCTGGAAATTCAACAATAATGACAGTGGAATCACCTAATTTGCCACCTTCATCCATCATTGCTGATAGTGAAGACTGGAACAATGATTTCAATGATTTCAACTCAAGCGATTGGTGTAATGATGATGTTCCATCTCTATTATTTTCTGATAATAATCCATCATCTTCATTTGTTGATGATTTTATTACAGATATTCCTTCTTCTCCAAACATGATTCAACAGACGGACTGGCTCCACTTTGCAAATTTTGATTTTGATTTCACCTCTGATGTGAAATAAATATCAAATATTTGTTTACATTTATTAATTTCTCCTCTTCCCTCACTTTCCCCTCACTCTCTCCTCACTCCTCACAATCGTCTCCATTTTCATTACGTATTTTATACATATTCTTAGTTCTTAGTTTTATTAATCTTTCTTACCAAACAAAAACAAAAAAAATTATGAAATATAACCTTCACATCATTTTGTCTATCCAAATTTTTTACTTTAGATGAAGCATGTCTTTTAAAAGGTTTTAGTATGCTATTTATTTAAGATAATTAAATGAAAGTCAATGAATTACATTAAAATTCATATTGGATTTAGTTAGATATTTTTTTTTTTTTTTTTTTTTTTTTTTTATAATTGCATTGGATTGATAACTATCATGATATCTTTCTTGGATTTATAAATTCAGCACGTGGTTTCAAAAAAGGCCATTTTTGAAATTTTTCGTTGCTAAGGATTGTTGAGAGAGATGTATGTATGGTGTTCTAACAAACTAATTTTGGGTAGGTTTTCGTATATCTTGCAAGTAACATTGTATTTTTCGTTTTATAAAAATAACATAATAAGTGTATATTCAAGCCATTTATAAAAGCATGTGTAGCTTCTGGTTGGACTATTTTTTTGATGCATTCTGTTTTACGCGTAGTTTCAAACGGATGTGTCTGTTGTTCATAACCATCTAAAGTTTCTTCTTGCTGTTAACCTTTCTCTTTTGTTCTTTTTTGAAACTTGAGTCATAGACTTTCAATAATGTCAGATCAAGGTATAACCATTTAAATTAAACCATATGAAATGCTTGAAATTTAAGTTTATTCTAATAGATAAAAAGGAATTAACGATAGCAGAGCAAAACGCGAACGATGCGTCTCCAAGGCTGTCAAAAAGAGCAAAACTCATCCAGCAAAAGCTGAAAACCAAGCAATCAGCATCATTATTTGACACAGATGGAGATCTCAATAGATGTAATATTATTGAAGGGGCTCGGCGTAGTAGAAATAGGACTACTAGTAGTGAACCATCTCAACAACAAGCATCATCACCACAACTTCAAAAATCCAAACCTTTAGAGACACCACCATCGCCAACGTTAGCAAAGCCCAGAGGAAAACCGGGACCGAAGCCAAAAGCAAAACCTGGGCCAAAGACTGGGCTAAAATCTCAACCAAAACCTGTAGCAACAACTAAATCAAAACCTGGACCAAAACCTGGACCAAGACCTGGACCAAAACCTGGTTCTAAAGCAAAACCTGGTCCTAAAGCAAAACCAGGGCCAAAACCAGCAGAGGGAAAACCAAGGGGAAAGCCAGGACCTAAACCAAAACTAAAAACTAAACAATTAATTAAAGAGACTTTGAATGAGGACCAACACAGACAAAAGCGAAAACGAACAAATCCTCCAGCAGTAGTAAAGAGAGTTCCCACAATGCCACTATATAAAAACGCAAGGCAAAAACTTTTCCCAAAGCCAAAATCATCTCTGGACTTGGAAAAGAATGATTTGATATCACAAAGATTGGCTCGCATGGAAAATCTTCAAAAAGATCACGACAAATCTGTCAAAGAATTGTATCATTTAGAATTATTCCAAAATATGCTTGAATATAAACCAAATGCATTTATCAATGATGTTCGTTATAACAAGGTAAAAATTTAAAAGCTGGTATATCTGTCGTGTGAAATTGACGTTTGATTATTCTTATAGTATGTAGAAGATTATGATATGTGGAAATCTATCAAATCAAAAGAACCATTTGTATCATCTAAGCAGGATCCATCATTAGTTGATTTACTTCAAAGTGCTATTTATGAATCGATACACACTATACCCAATGCTTACAATACAACACATGTTAGCGCCACCACCAAAAACAGTTCTAGTAGCCTAGCTATGGCACCCATTGTTAATACCATTAGTACAGGAACAGGTTTACGCCGACAAAACCGACAGTTTGCAACCTTAGATGATTATATTAATTCATTTATTGCAATTGACGAAAATGAAGATATTACGCCTGAAGCATGTGAAATTCTTGTAGAAAAGGAACGAATTATTCGTCAAAAAATCAATGCACTTAAAAAGAGGGGAGGTTATTCTACACCTCATTTAAAAGAAATTGCTAATAGAAGACCTCAACAGCAAAATGCACATAAACAAACCCCACCATCACACCATGAAAATCTATTATCTGATATGGTTATTGTCTCTAAAAACTTTCATTTAAATCAAAGATATAAACGCAACGCAGCCCGTCGATGCGCCAAAGCAATTGAACGTTATTGGGAAAATATTCGTACACATGATGAACGTATTGAACGAGAAGAAAATAAGCGTATTATTAGATTAGCGAAATGGACATCACAACAAGTGAAAAAGAAGTGGAAGGTTGTAGAACGTGTATGTGAAGCACGGTTAAAGGAAGTTTTAAAGGAACAACAAGCTCAAGAAGGCCGCCGTCATCTGGAATTGATTTTGGAACATTCAGAACATATGTTAAATGTGCGTAATGAAGAATTAAGACAGCAACAAAAAATAACAGAAGTGGTACAAGATGACGATATGTGGCAAGATGATGCAGATGATGATAAAGAAGATATTAGAGATCATATGATTGAAATCAATCAAGATGAGAGTGAAGATGATGAAATTGCGTTAAAGGAATTAGAAGAGGATCAAAATCTAACAGTGGAAGAGTTAATGGCAAAGTATCATTCAATGCAACAAGATGAACAAATGAATACTGAAACAGATGCTACTCAAGTAGATGATGAAGATAGTAAAAGTGAAATATCATCATCTATTGCAGCCACAGATGATGCAGAATTTTCAAATATTTCTGATACAGAAGATGTTCCAATTGAAGATGATGGCCAAAGTGAAGATGATGATGAGGAATTAAATGCTCTTAATGATGATGCCAATTTAACAGTAGAACAATTGATACAAAAGTACAATTATAATTTTGAAAATGACGCTGACGATGAAGAAGACGGCGACGAAGAAGAAGCAAAGGAGGAGGAGGAGGAGGAGGAGGAGGAGGAGGAGGAGGAGAAAAATAAACCAATTAAAAGATCGCTTGAGCCAGAATCTGATAACATGTCTATTGATGATACAGAGAAACCTGATACTAAACGTAGAAAATTATCGTCAACATCTATGGAAGAATCAACACTTGCTCGACTAAATGATGAAATAGTGTCAGCAGATGAAAGTGATTATATTGGCGACAGTAAACAAGTATCCCAATCTATAGAATTTGCATCATCTCCTACCAATGTTTTCAGTAATAATGACACTACAGTTTCAAATAACAGTAAATTCAATACACCTATTCCATTTCTTTTGCGTGGTACTTTGCGTGAATATCAACATGTTGGTCTTGATTGGCTTTCAAGTTTATATAATAATGGATTAAATGGTATTCTTGCAGATGAAATGGGTCTTGGTAAAACCATTCAAACCATTGCGTTGTTGGCACATTTAGCTTGTGAAAAGCAAATATGGGGCCCTCATTTAGTAGTTGTACCTACCAGTGTTATATTGAATTGGGAAATGGAATTTAAAAAGTGGTTGCCCGGTTTCAAGATTATGACATACTATGGATCACCCAAACAACGTAAAGAGAAAAGAGTTGGTTGGTCTAAGGATAATGCATTTCATGTGTGTATTACTTCATATCAACTCGTTTTGCAAGATCAAAATATGTTTCGTCGAAAAGCATGGCAATACCTTATTTTAGATGAAGCTCATCATATTAAAAACTTCAGATCTCAACGTTGGCAAGTATTGCTTAATTTCAATTCAAAACGTCGATTGCTATTGACAGGTACACCATTGCAAAATAATTTGATGGAATTGTGGTCATTATTATACTTTTTGATGCCAAATGGTGTTTCTCAAGATATGCCTATTGGATTTGCAAATCTCAAGGAATTTCAAGAATGGTTCTCTCATCCCGTAGATCGCATGATCGAGAATAAAGAACAACAACAACCAGGGATGGATGAAGAATCACGTGCAGCTATTCAAAAGCTTCATACTGTACTTCGACCTTATTTATTACGTCGTTTAAAGGCAGATGTAGAGAAACAAATGCCTGAAAAACATGAGCATATTGTCTATTGTCGACTTTCTAAACGTCAACGTTATCTATATGATGATTTTATGGGTCGTGGCAAAACAAGAGAAACATTGGCTAGCGGTAATTTTCTTAGTATTATTAACTGTTTAATGCAACTGCGTAAAGTATGTAATCACCCTGATTTGTTTGAAGAACGTCCTATTTTGACTAGTTTTGCAATGGATGATCAAGTTCAATTCAATGGCCAATTCTTGGAAACTTTGATTCGTAAACGTTTGCCACAACAAACTCGAGATAAAATCAACCTTGGATTTTTAAATCTAATAATTACGGATACAAACCAAAACAAGATTCTTAGTCAAACAGTTGCTGATGATACATTGCGTTTAGAAGCAACTAGGGAAATTATGAATGAAATTTCTAATAATCAAAAGCGCATTGCAGCTGCTGAATCGCGTGGGGTTTCTTCAAGTGGCTATTATCAAGATCTAAAGAAATATGCAAAGTATCGGGAAATGCAAATGCACATATATGCTCTGGGTCGATGGCAAATGATTCATTATGTAAATCACTTTCGATGTGCACAAAGACCTCTCTATGACTCTAATCTAATCGCCCTATTATCTCCATCTACAAAATACATGTTTTCGCATAATCCTAAACAATATCTCGATCAATGCGAGGCTGTTTATCAAGCAGTATCGAGTTATAAAGATAGAATTAAAAATAACTTGCATGTATTGGAACAATTTGGATTTGTTACACCTAAAGTCGTTATGAGTGTAGATAGAAAAGCCATTCAACAACAACCAAACAATACGCAAATGCAGTTAATACGATCGGCAACTAGTGTAGAAAATGATATTTTTCATCCAATAGAGTCTAGGCTGTCAATCGCATTTCCAGATAAGCGTTTATTACAGTATGATTGTGGAAAATTGCAAAAATTGGATCAATTATTGCGTACTCTAGCAGCTGGTGGTCATCGTGCTTTAATTTTTACACAGATGACTCGAGTTTTAGACGTTTTAGAGACATTTTTGAATATGCATGGCTATCGTTATTTACGTCTAGATGGTGCTACTAAAGTTGAGCAACGTCAAATAATGACAGAACATTTTAACAATGATAAGCGTATAATGTGCTTTATTTTATCTACTCGAAGTGGTGGTTTAGGTATTAATTTAACTGGCGCTGATACAGTTATCTTTTATGATTCAGATTGGAATCCTTCAATGGACAAGCAATGTCAAGACAGAGCTCATCGTATTGGTCAAACTAGAGATGTTCATATTTATAGATTTGTAACTGAATTTACTATTGAAGAGAACATTTTCAAAAAAGCAAATCAGAAAAGGTAATAGAATAAGTAAAAATATTATTATGTGTGTATGCTTTTTTTTTTTTTGTTTTATTAACATCCAAAAATTATAGAATGCTTGATAATGTTATCATTCAAGAAGGTGATTTCACAGATGATTATTTCAACAAGAATGAGTGGTGGAAAGATTTACCTGAAGTTGTTGGATCTGGACCTGCTATTGCAAGTAATAATATCGAAAAACCTATAGATTATGAACAAGCTCTTTTACAAGCTGAGGATGAATCCGATGCTGCTGCTGCCATTGCAGCTAGAAAAGAATTAAACATGGATGAGAATGAATTTGATGAAAATCGACAAATAATGAGCGATACTCCATCAGGACCAGCTTCTCCATTTACACCTAATATGAGTTCTACACCTACGAGACAAGTTAGTATTTGTAATGACACTGAGGGAGAAAATGATGATGAAGAACAAGATGTGGTAGTTGAAGCAGAAGTAGAAATAAATGATGAGTTGAATGTCGAACAACAACCACAATCTGATCAAGATGAACAACAGCAACAACAACAAGAAGAAGATGATGATGACGAAAATATGCAATTGAATGTAGGACATGTGGATCAATACATGTTACAATTCTGGGAAAGAGAAATGGTTGGTACAAATCTTGGGTTTGGAGGTTTTCCTGATGAATAAAAAAAACATATTGCGTCCGCGCACTTAAAATTTTAACCAAAAAGAGTTATCATGTGTAATTTTTTATGATTTAATTTTAATAAAGGGGTAAAAGGTGTTTATTTTATTCACACACACACACGCACACATATATTTATATATATTTATATATATTTAGTGTTATAATATTGTGTTTATTATCGATTTTATGTATATAAATTATGAAAGTATATTATGTATTAAACACAAATGTGTTCCATGTATTTACTATTCAAACCGTTGCAAAGCAATTATTACATTCTTGTATAACCACAAAGAGATGCATGGGTTGCGCAATGTGTTACTAGTAAGAGATCTGTCATTTAAATAAACAACATATTGTATTATTTTTTTGGGGATGGGATCATTATTAAACATCTTTTTTTTTTATTTATTTTTTTATATATAGATATTAAACAACAAATGTAAAAAAAAAAAAAAAAAAAAAAAAAAAAAAAAAAAAAAAAAAAAAAGAGGTTTATAGTATATAAATATATAAAAGAGAATAAATAGCAAGATCCCCTTTCTTTTAATTTACTCCTTAAAAAATAAAAAACGCATCTCATGATGTACTATACACTATATGATAACATTTTTTATCTAAAAAAGATTAATATTCACGCTTGATTTTGCCCAAATTTTGTCACTCTGTTAGCTTGTGGGTACACAAAAAAAAGTTTAAAACCATTCCATTGTTCTTAAGCTCTAATATTATGTAAAGAGATCGATCGCTGTATATTCTTAAATATTATATATATACCTGTAATGTATAATACGAAAAATCATGGTATTTTTTTTTTCTACAAGACCTTATATAAATTATTGAAGTAATGCAGAAATTTCATGTAAAATTAGTTGAATAAGAGATACATTACATTAGAGATTGTTGTTGTTGTCATGACTTCGCTTTTATTCGCTGTGTATGTAATGCATGTATATAGTAACATGGTAGTAATGCATACATATCATAATGATGATATATATATATATATATATATATATATATATGTTATGGCATGGACCATCTTGATGTTGATAAAAAGCTCATGTCATGTCATGTATATATTACGCTTGATTTGTATTTATTAAAAAAGTGACATGTTGTATACATGTCCATGTATAAAATATTGATAATAATTGTGTATATATCTTTCTTTCGTTTTTTTTTTTTTTTTTTTTTTGTGGCGTTGAAATAAACCAATGTTATTCTAAGTTCAAATCTAAATAGGATATTTGCAAAAAATAATCCCTTTTTTCCTCTTATTCGCCCTACTTCTGGGAATAGTAAATGTGATAATATAAAAAATCAATATTAAAAATACGGTAATTTCGGGCGTATCAATTCAATTTGGAAGAATATTTTCAGATACTAAAAATAATAGTAGTGCATAAAGAAATGAAATTTTTCGTTGCTGATCACTAATTATTCGCTTATTTTTTTATAGTAACTGTTGTGTTACAGGATATTTTATATTGAGACAGTACAATGTAATGTAATTTCTTCCTGTTTTTCATCACCCCCCATCTCTCTTTACTCCCCTCATTATCTTGTGTTATTATAAACTTTAAAGAAGACCCCCCTCCTCTCTTCCTCTTTAATCTCTCCCCCAACTCCTCCCCCCATCAAAAACATATAAAAAGATTGCAAATTTTACACCATCCACCCCACTTCTTTTCTTCTTTTTTTTTCGTTTTTTGTTTTTTTTTCATAATTCATCAATATCCCTTTCCCTTGATTCATATACCATATGCCTTCAGAAAAGTTCAGAATTACTACTAACGGCCAATCTCTAAGAAATCCAAACAATGGATTTTTCGGTAAATCAAACATTTATGACCAACTTTAGTGATGATGAACTAACCCAAATTAATCTTTTGTAATAAAGGTATGACTTTATCTGCCAATATGACATTAGATGAAAGGTATATATAAAAAGATAATTAAATTCTTTATATATATAAATGCATAAATAACTCATCTTTTAAACAAATAGTGACGTATCTGCTCATAATGACAGAAGATCTGCTCATAACGCTTTGGAACGTCAACGCCGCGAACATCTAAATGTTAAATTTCAACAACTTGCACATGCACTTCCAGCACTTCAAACTGTTCGACGACCTAGTAAAACAATGATTGTAGCAAAATCACTTGAGTTTGGTAAGATATAGATCTATTAAATGTCACAATTATTTTATACTAACAGACATATATAGTATCATCTAGCTTAAAAAGAGAAACAACTTTTACTTCTGAAATTCAAAAGTTACGTTTAGAAAACGAAAAACTTAGAAAGCAAGCTGAAGCATCAAGTAATCAATTAAAGAAGCAATTACCTAATCAAAATGAGGAGCCTAATGTAACTGTCGAAGCTACTTCTGTTGATGCTTCTGTTGATGCTTCTGCTGTTGTCAAAAAAACTAATAATGATGATAGTATTAGTGAAACATCTACTATAATAGTAAAAGACGAAATGAAACCTTCTCTTAAAAGAAAAGCTAGTATATCCGATCCACAGTTATCTCCCCCACCTACCCCTGAAGCCATGCGAGGCAACAATAAACAGCATGCTGTTGTCATTGCCATGCCTGCAGGTCATCAACAAAAGAAAACTAAAATGGTCAAGCAAACAAAAGCATTACCTGTTACTACTGCAACTTCGATTCCTAATACTATGAGTATGGCTCAGCAATTACCAGTATATGTACCTGTTATTTCTAGTCCTACTATAATGATAAATACTCCTGCTGCTTCACTCATTGACTCTCCTTGGTCACCTATAGATGATAATCGTTTGCATTCATCATTATTAACATACCCTCCAAATAACACTAATAATAACCCAACTAATAATACCCCAAACTACTTTGATATGACATCTCCTTCGTCCTCAAATGCAAACATGTTGTATGATTTATATGCTGATAATATTCATCCCATGTTACTTGCGCCTTATTATATACCTTCTGAAACAACAACAACAGCAGTAGCAAGAACAACAAATCGTAAGTGTATAGAGACATTGCAATATATTTACATTATTTTTAATATATTCTATTCATAGTTTACTCCAATTTCTCTTCTGCCAATATGAATCATCACCATCACCATCATCAACAGCATCACCAACAATATCAACAACAACAACCACATCAACGCCAACAAAGCGGCAATGGTCATGATTTTTATTTATCATGAGGACAATTTTCCTTGGTTCTTTTGAAAAATAATTTATACACACACACGCACACATGTAGAATGCTTGTTACGACTGGAATATAATACTCATTTCACATGTTGTCTTGGAATCGTTTTGTTTAATGTACATATATCACAACTTAAACACCCAAAAAAAACAACAAAAAAAAAATATTCTTTATTTTCCAACAATTGTTATTATAAATATTTATTTGCTTTTGATTTTCAATTATATATATTCTATGAAATAAAATACAATAAACATGTTCAAAGTTATATATAAAGTTCGTGTCGTGTAAAATTATACATCATAAAATTTTGATCGATCGAAATTTTTGATTAAAAAGTAAGTAATATTCAATTTGACATTTTACACTAAACACTTTTTTGGTGAATGTGATTGTAGATAATTTTCATAACTTTTATGTTTATAGATAGTTAATGTTATTATTTTGACTGAAATCCGTGTCCTTGGGATGTGTGAAAGAGCGTTTTCTAGAAGATATACATGTATATCTTTGTTTTGTTTTTTTTTTTTTTTTTTTTTTTTTTCTTTAGTACCTCTTCTTTTTTTTTTTTTTGGCTTGCTTTAAATCACATATTTCACATCTTAAAAAGTATAGTATTTTTGCATGCACTATTTGTTGTTGTTGTACCATCGTACCTTTTTGTTTTATACATACACACACGGTGATATCCCCCCCCCCAAAAAAAATAACAATCAAATCCTCATTTTTACTTTACTATTCCAGGTAGTCCCCATACGCTTAGCAGGTTATCGAAATCAGTCAACTCTTGTATAAATCCTGATCTTCATTTCTTCTATAAACATTATACTTACTTTCTTTGCCCTCCCCCATCGTTTTTATTTGTTCTCCTCCCCCCCCCCCTCTCTACTCTTTTTCCGAACTTCTGTATATACAGTTACCTTACTCAACTTTACCCATTGTGTTACCCATTAGTTTGTAAAAAAACTAATTATCCCCCTGTTTCATCATAATCTACTATTCTTTCAAAATCATCGATTTATCAACTATTCGACGATCTCGAGGAAGTTGGTTTTATATATTTTATTCATTTATATTGAATTAGGTGTCCGTTCACCTTCTAAAATATTCCATTTTTGGAAACAATACTAATTATTCATTTTTCGTATTTTTTTGCACAGATTTGTTCTGCTATATTCTTTCAAATGTTCTTTTATATACAATATCTTTGTTATAAAATTTATATTTTGAATACACGCTTTTTGCAAAGGGTTAAAAATAAAAAATCAAATGCTTAGTGTTTAGCACCTTTCTTTTCCCGTTTAATTAAAATGGAATGTTAAGTTGCTTTATTCATCTAAAAACTTCCATAATTCCTTGCCTTTCCTTTCTTCCGTACAACATCATACTCAAGTAGGTTCTTAATTGCCCTCTCTAAGTCCGCGCAGCATAAAAAGACTAAATTTTGTTACGAAAGGTTAAATTTTACGGGGCATAAAAGCGAATTTTACGGAGATAAAGTTAGAAAAGCTAGATTGCATATTCGTTCAAATGGCGAGTTTATTCAAAATGACTCTTGATTTGAAGGGGAGTGATATTTACCTGAATAATAGTGCGTCTACTACGTGTGTGTGTTTGTGTGGGTAAGTTTTCTATCAAATTAAGACAAATAAAAATTCAGGGGTAAGAAAATAAACTAATATATAGTGATTTCTCTACTATTTTATTAAACTTTTTTGGAATATAATATTTCGTCATGTTTTTTGAATCAAATACATATAAAATACACAATAATTTACATATTATTATTTTTTAAAAAAAGATACCACCTGTATTTCTAAAATGGTGTGCTTGGCCGTGCACCTTCAAAGTAGACTAAATATGGAAATGTGATTTTATAAAGCTATGCAGGTTTATCACCTTAAAACTTATTTTGCAGCTATTTCAATACTATATATACATGTAGATACTAAAAATACGCAAGAAACAAATCTTCTTCCAATTCATCGCAGCTGAATTATAACTTGATAATTCATTTAAATAAATTAACATCCGGTACAACATAACTAACACTGTTAATCTATTTAGCCAATGCTTATGCACTTACCAAATTTCTTGGCTTTTTTTTGACATTAATTTTCGCTATATTCAGAAAGCCAAGAACAATATGTGCATACCTGCTATAAAAAAAACAAATTTGGTATTTTATACTTTTAAAAAACATAAACCCGATGTCTATCAACACGTCAAACTTCTCAATTGTATCTAATTTTTTTATTGCTATTTAAATCGCTGTGCATCAATCGTTGTACATCAATCATCATAGTGGCATCATTATAAGAAATTTGAGCCAATGGTATTCTAATAATTGATCCCATTATTATTTCTTTTGTTCAGGGGGGACGTAAGAGGGGCAAATCGAAACCCTCTACTACTATTAGGTGATACATATGCATATAATGGCCAATTGTGCTATCTACTCAGAATAATAATGACTAATGACAGTAAACAATGCGATTTGATGAGGGAAAATACTATCTTGATTTATACGTTATCTTGAGACGATATGAAATTTTTTGGATCTGCACGATAACAATTTAGTAGTAGCGGACAAATAAACAAAAAGTTTAAATAATCAGATTCATTAGTTTAAAAAGATATGTAACAGTTGAAAAAAATTCAAATGCAATTGCTATGCTTTAAAAACCTTATTAGCATGTTTAATTCGCTTAAACGTTTTTTTTTTTTGTTTTGAAAAGTGTATAAAATAAAAGGTTTATAATTTCATGGAAAGGTATATGGATGTGCTGTTTAAACAGGGAGATAAGTTCCCCCTTTTTTTTGATGTCCTCTTCCTCTCCTCCTCCTCCCCAAAAGCTGAAAACCAGCCCAAAAGGAATGCAAAAGAAGCTTGTAATTGACACCCGACACAACTGACAACCTTGCTGTCATATGTTTTAATATTTACTCAAGCTTTCATCTTTTACCCTGTGGTTTTTATCCACATTTAAACACATGATCAACAACTGATGATAGAAAATTTTCCATGATACTGTAAGCTTTTACTGCTGAAAACTATTCATACTAAACTCTCAAGTAGCACATGGCTTTGAATATAATTCAGAGTTAAAGAGCACGCATACCAAACATCTCAAAAATATATATTACAGAAGTACCCTACCCAATGAATATGAAACTTGGGCCCTTTTTTCGTAATAAATCTACGAGATCAAATGGAAAATACTATATATGTATTCCTTTTTATAAACTAGTGACATATACTTAATTGACAATATGAAAACTAGATAAAAAACAAGTCAAAAAAAATATTTAGTTGTCCAAATCTTAGATAGAGAACAAAGAAAATTTATCGCTATAGATTTTTAAGCAATCACGAAGATTTCAAATAATATTTTTACAACGTTGAATGGCAAGTGATAACAAATTTTAGGTTATAAGATATGTGTCCAAGTAACTAAAGTTGGATGCCTTTTTTGTTTTAGAAAGAAATATGAAATAAAACTTTATTCAATTTAGATACAACAGAAGAACACTCATACGGAGATTAAAAACGGAAATGTATTTTTGCCTTAAAAATAATTGTAAAATTTTAAATGTCATATAACTCAGAAAAACGTATAATAAGCAAGATTATCTTATTAAAAGTTTTTTGTAGAGAATTCAATTCTGCATCGTAATATATAGATTATATAAACATTTTACGTATTAAGACTCTCTATAAATTAGCAAATGTAAAAAAAGCAGTTTTTGAGGAACAACTCCATATTTTTTAAATAAACGTATAAAGCAAACATACTTGTATGATAGCACTGAAAATTACCAACAGTTTGAATATTTGGTCGTTATTCTAGCTGCATTTGTCGTCCAGAAATTTAGATTTTAATCCCAGTTTTTTTTTTTGGAATTTTGAAAATCGAGGTCGACCAAACACAAGGGAAAAACTCGGTGAAATTAAAAATTTGTTAGACTTGGCTTTTCTCCCTCAAAAATCAATACTTTTTCAAAATAGAAAATACGTACGATAGATATGAAATAGCTCTATTATATAAGCATAAAGAATTAATTTTTGCTATAGTTACATTGCTTGAAAATTTCGAAAAACATCAAAAAATACATAAAACAAAAAAATTTCTGATATTCAAATATGTTATAGAGCTTTTTGAAACAAACATTTTTCATTATTTATAAAATGCTGTAGCTTGCTTTTGCGTTGAGATAGAGCCTTTCAAACACCTCAATTTTAGGCATTAAATTTTCATACTCAAGCATATAAAGAGATTATTTGCACCCACAGAGTATGATGAATGAAATTAGCTGTTTCGGTATTAATTCATTCCATCTCTTGTACTAAAAAAAAAACTTATTGGTAGAATCTTTTTCAAAGATGCTGTATTTTGGCTTTGCAAAAAGGGATCCTTAGGTGTGGGTCGAGAAAAAACTCCGACTGTGTTCATAATTTTGCTCTTTTCTTAATATTTGAAGAGTTTATTTAAATCTTTAACCTTTTGTGAAATAAATAAAATTTTAACAGTACGTTTTAAAGTACCTTGAGCGTATCTATGCAACTTTTAATTTCATGTTTATAACAAAACAGCCTCACGCTCCGATTTTGAAGTTCCAATTATACGAACACACAATGTTAGCGCTACAACATAAACAACACTCAGATTTGGGACTCTAAATTGCAAATTGCTATTTCAGTTCTATGAAATACTTAATTTTAGAGGTAGGTAATATGAAATTCAATAGACTTACAGACAAAGATACCGTTATTTAAGAATTGCGGTGCTTTATTTTCCACTGACTTTATCAAGAGTAGCTTTTTTCTAAGGAAATAGATGATAATAAATGTATGAAATCATTGATTTTTAAAAAAAATAATTGTATCAATTGTCTGAAATCAGGTAGCAAAGTCTATACAATAGCATATACATGTATATGTTTGAATAAATCCAATCATTAAGTTCGAAAAAAAAAAATTGAGTTTAAACAACTGGATCACTCGGGGCAGCCCAGTCGATTGAGTTTTTTTGGGTTTAATAATACTCGCAAATCGTGTAAACCATGTAGTACCCCCTCTCCTCCTTTCGCAATGGTATGTAGCAACTAAAATTTAACGTATATAATGTTTTGGGGAAGTGGAATAGATAGATGATTCAATTCAATCAATGGATTGATGACAGGAAAAAAGAGATGGATGTGTTGTTTAGAATAATTGCTTTTTTTTATATATATAATTTGGATGGATGATTTAATTCGAAATTGGATGCAAATATATTAACATAATTTGTTGAAATTAGGTCAACATTCCCAAGACCCGTAACACCTACTGTAAGGGTACCAAGTGCAGAAAGCACACTCCTCACAAGGTCACTCAATACAAGGCCGGTAAGGCTTCTCTCTTCGCTCAAGGTAAGAGACGTTATGACCGTAAGCAAGCCGGTTATGGTGGTCAAACTAAGCCCGTTTTCCACAAGAAGGCTAAGACTACCAAGAAGATTGTCCTCCGTCTTGAGTGTACTGGTAAGTTAAATTATTTTATTGGATTTTACATTGTGTGGTTATTAAGCTTTCTTTTTTTTTTTTCTTGCTTAGCCTGTAAGTACAAGATGCAACTCGCTATCAAGAGATGTAAGCACTTCGAATTGGGTGGTGATAAGAAGACCAAGGGTGCCGCTCTTGTCTTTTAAATTGCCTTTTTACATACAAATTTTGTTTATTTTATCGTTTGTCAATTCACTTTTTTTTTTACTTTCGTTAAAATAAATCACTAGTTATGCAAATAATTCTTGTCTATTAATTTTTATTTGCGTGTGTATGTTTGTGTTTTTATAATTGAACATTTAACACTAAGACATTCGCACTAGCAATTTACTCAATGTTTATGTGGCTTTTTATCCACCTTTTTTTTTCGAAAAAATTATTGATTTATTCCTCCTTTATTGCTTATTTTTATTTTTATTCTTTTTTTTTTTTATTTTTTTGCTTACATGAGTTTAAACGAGCAAGAGCAAGAAGGGTTTGATATTGCAAAGAATTTAATAGAGACCCCTGAACAGGTAAACCAAATGCCAATTAGCATATGAATTCAAGTTTAACCATATCTTATAAGCCTGAAAAAAAAGAAACCAGTAGAGAAAGATCAGCAAAAAAAAGAAAAATGGCAGAGCAAAATCCTTATTATGTTGCTGCGAAGCTTGCTGCAAAACAAAGAGAAATTCCACCCGAGAAAAGAATTCGTAGAAGAAAGAGCGATGATTTTAGAGATGTTGATGATATGCATACAGCTGTTTATTTTTTTGAAAATGGTACCTGTCAATATTTAAATACATTTTTATAGTGCTAATGATTTATACATTTTACATAGAAATGCGTAAAGTAAAGCCTTATTATTTTGAATATAAATCATTTGCAAAAGGTCGCTGGTTAGGACGTTCACTTTTAGATGTATTTTCCTCTGAATTCAGGGACCGTAGTGAAGATTATTATGTAAGTAGCCATCAATTTCTCAAATAGAGATAATTAGCTAATTTTTCTGGTTTTTAGCGTTATGCAATTGAGAGAGGATTACTTACAATCAATGGAAATCATGTTACAGTAGATGCAATTCTTAAAAATGGAGATGTTATTGGACATAAAATTCACCGACATGAACCACCTTGTACAGATCAACCTATAAAGATTGTTCATGAAGACGAAGATCTTTTTGTTGTTGATAAGCCTGGAGGTATGCCAGTTCATCCAGCAGGCCGTTATAGACACAATACAATTGTACATGTTCTAAAAAAAGAGCGTAATATACCCAAACTTTATCGTGAGTCTTTTATTTCATTTCGTTATGATTTTATTCTTAAATTTTTTTTTACATTTTGTAGCCGCTAATCGACTTGATTTACCTACTTCAGGCCTGATGCTTATTGCTAGAAATTCAGCTCGTGCAAAGAAAATTGAAAGAGAAATGTCTGGAGGTTTAATCAGAAAACAATATGTTTGTCGAGTAGATGGCAAATTCCCAGAGTAAGTATTATAGTACTGTGTTTAATAAGCACATATTGATAACCTCCCTCTCCTCTTTTTTCTTTTTTTTTAGTGGTGAAATCATTTGTGAAGCACCAATAAAATGTATTTCACATAAAATGTCAATTAATTATGTCCACGATGAAGGAAAAGCTTCCATCACAAAGTTTGAACGTCTCAGTTATAATGGCAAAACTAGTGTTGTTCGTTGCAAACCTATGACAGGTCGTACACATCAAATTCGAGTTCATCTTCGATATCTTGGATACCCAATTGCCAATGATCCCTTATATGGTAATGGTACATCTTGGTCACCATGGATGCGACCAGGTGAAAGAATGATCGAAAAAGATGCAAGACTATTAGTTGACAAGCTTTTTGAATACTCTCCCATGGAAGAATGGGATGAGCCTGATTCAGCTGCAGCAGCACCACCACCCGTTATAAATGGATCAACAGAAGAAATTGATGAAACAAGATGTCAAGAATGCAGTGCATCTCTTGTTTTTGGAAAAAACTACGATCAATTATGTATATTTTTGCATGCTTGGAAATATTCTTGTAATGGTTGGGAATATGAAACTGAATTACCCTTCTGGGCTAAAGATGAATTTGATGAAGATGATGCGCCTGCCAAATTCAAAAACTCTTTTATTGAAAATAAATAAGCGAAAATATTGTTTCATGGTTTTTTACACCCATTTGAAATGGCATATTGCATTAACCAATGAGTAAAGCTAATCCAAAATAAAAATTATTAATAAATACTTTTGATATCAATGTTTGTTGTACCAGTCTATTTTAGTTGACTTCATGCTTTTGGATTTGTGTAAAAATCCTTGAAACTTCAAAACCTTGAAATCATTAAAGTTAGAATTTTTTTTTTTTATTATTGTTAGAAAAGTACTATAAAATCGAGTAATTAGTCGGATGCAACTGTAGCAGTAGTTGCTTCTGAAATGTTCATTTTATTCTCCATATTTTGTACTAAACTATCATCATCGTCTTGCTTTTGATTATTGATAGCATGTCTTTGTGGTATCATATGTGCGGCAAATCTAAAATCAATAATTCCTTAGAAAAATGTCAAATAATAACGTAAAAAAAAAAAAAAAAAAAAAAAAACACACACACACTTACTGTGGATGATGATATTGTTGAATATGATGAAGAGAAGTAGAAGTTGAAACAGCAGGTGCAATACCCAACATAGTTTCTGGTGTAATTGGCATCATGGGCCTCATAGTAAATGCTGCCATGGGCGGAAATTCTCGAGGTCGAACCATTTTTCTACAACGAGCTGTTTGATTTTTCAATTTCTTTTGAGCAGGTGAATCGGCAAAACGAACTTGAAGTGGCGCTGAAGATCCTTCAATAATGTGTCCATTGAATCTCTCAATAATGGCGGATGCAGCTTCCCTATCTGTCAACCTTGCAAAGCCAACACCTCTACTCATGCCAGACTGAGGATCACGCAAAATTCGATTTGAAATTGTTTGATATGGATGAAATAATTCCTCAAGTTTCTATAATTATTGTAAAATCTTATTAAATGTATTGTACATTGTTTGTATAAATATAAAACTACCTGCTCCGATGTATCCAAGGGTAAATTAGAAATGTAAATATTAGTGGAAGTTTCGTCTTGAAGATGTCTAAGTCTAGAGCTAAATGATTCCTAAAGTAATTTAAACAAATTTTAGTAAACCAAAGTTTATATTAAAAATGTTAATAATTTATTACCTGCCCAACTCGAGCAAAAGATGCTTGAAGGCCAGCTTTATTCAAACCCTCAATAGCTTCCTCGCATTCTTGTTCATTATGAAACATGGCAAACCCATAGCCTTTACATTCGCCTGATTTTTGATCAATAATTGCTTTTGAGGATGCAATACTACCATATCTAAATGGATAATAGTTTAACTGGGGTTGTTATGATATATTCTAAATTAAGAAAATCACTTACACTTGGCACATTTCCAAAAATGAATCATCTGTAGTAGATGAAGATAATCCACGAACATAAATATTGTGTGTATGATATGAATTCAATTCAGCTTCTAATTGCTGTTGCAATTGTTCTTGTTGCTGTTGGTGTATTTGTTGTTGTTGATGCTGATGCTGCAATTGTTGTTGATATTGTTGATGTTGTTGATGTTGTTGTTGATGTTGATGTTGATGTTGATGTTGTTGATGTTTTTTATTATTATTTCTATTATCTGTTGAGGTTTGAATAATATAAGGCCCTGGCAAATATTGATGAGGAGGAGAACCAGGAATTGAATTTGAGCCACTTAATACAGGCGAAGAAATATGAAGAGGAGGAAAAGGTTGAGCGGAATGAGGTGGCAACATGTAAGCATGTGTTGGAGGTGATAACGCTATACCTTGTTGATATTGAAAATTAGGACTAAAAGGTGGACTGGTAGGGTTTATAGGAGGTGATTGAGGATGTAATGAAGGTGAACCGGGATAACTTTGATAACCATTTGAATAATCAGGATAATACTGAACTGAAAACTGAGGACTTAAAGGGTAAACATAGGTAGTGTAATTGACAGCAGGATCAGCAGAAAGATCATAATTTTGATTTGGATCCATGTATGCAGCAGTAGTAACGCCGTAAGGTGGATAATTTGGCGAGGTTGGTGCAACAGGCATATGAGATTCAGGTATAGGCGTGTTTACAGATTTCTCTGAATATCCACCATTAGAATTTAATTTCACATTTACCTCTTTACTGTTACTGTTACTGCTGCTTCTACTAGAACTGCTGCTATTATTTGCTTGTTTGGATTTTAATTCTGAGGTTGCCATGGTAATTATATTTACGCCTTTTCTCTTTTTATTTATTAGGTACCTATTTTTTCAAATATATGTATATATATATATATATATATATGATACAAAAAAATAAGAGGAAGCTAACAATAAAAATAATAGAAAGGGGAAAGTAATAAACCAAAATCTGTATAGATATTGTAAAAGTAAAAAAAGGGATGACCAACCAAACAGCGTCATCAGTTGTTTTTGTCATACTATGGTTTACGATTCCCCGCTGAAGAAAAGGTAGGAAGCCTCGTTGTCTAATGTCTCTTAAAATCCATAATCTTCTCCCTCTAGATAGATTGGCTGTTGAATCGAAATCTGATAACACCTTGGTCGTTGCTATGGCAATCAAATATAGCGTTGCAATCTTGGATTTCACTTGTAATTACAGGTACATATCATAGACATTGTTATAAAAACATCAAGTTATTAAAACCATTGAAAACCAGAAAGCTGTTTAAATGGCTCGTCTTGAATTTCCTTTTTGATATATATCAAACTTGACACGTGGTAACACACCAAGGCGAACAGAAATCAGTAATTCATGATAATGATGGTAAATCATGTATTTAATGTATGCAAATTATGCATTAACTTCAGCTCATATGTAGACAATAATTATACTACATGAAATTTACATTATGCATATTAAATAATTACAATGACTCATACAAAAATAATCTTAAATTTTTAATTTAAAAATTGTTTTACTGTTGTTTAAAGTAATCTGATAATCAGGTTACAAACTGAAAAAGATACGTTGTTCAAATTGTCACCGAGACATATTTATAATTTAGGTAATCTTAAGGGCGATACAAAATACGAGGTCCTTGAATCTTGGTTCTTTCTAATCTTTGTGGTAGTACATGATTGTACATCATTTTAACCCATTGACATAAGACTGGCCTTGTATCTCGAGGATCAATGATTTCAGGCATATCAAATATTTCTGCTGTACGTAAAGGTGATCTTACGGCTTCGAATTTAGCCATAATTTTTTCATATAATTCATTTCGCTTATCTCCTGCTTCATCAAGTTCACGACGATAAGCAGCCTAAAATGTAATTCGGTGTCAATTGAATATATAAAGTGAACATATCTAAAATAACTGCTTACATAAATGCCACCCTCCAATGGTAAGCTTCCCCAATCGCCACTGGGCCAAGCAATACGCATATTGGGAACTCGGTTGTCTACAAAAGCAGCACCTGCTACACCAAATACTTTACGTAACACAACGCTGAAATAAGGTACATCGCATTGATATAAAGCAGCTGTAAGTGTGGAACCGTAACGAATTGTACTTTTTATAATTAAGTTAGTAAGTTGTACAATAGAAAACCATTTAAGTATGCTTACGCGTCCTTTTCAGCCAATGTACCGACAGAGAAACCTGCATAATCTGCAAAATTAAGAATAGGTATACCAAATGTATCACATAAATCAATGTGTCGACGAAATTTGTGGCAACTAGAAGCAGAAATAACGCTTCCTTTTAATGTACAATCAAATGTAATGATACCAACTACATAGCCATTCATTCTGGCTAAACCACAAATAGCACCATCTCCCCATCGAGAACCAATCTCGAACCACGAGTTATGGTCAACAACACGTGTGAGAATATCACGAACTTGATACATTCTCTGACGACGCTTAGGTATAATTGAAAGCAATTCATCATCTCTGCGATTACAAGGGTCATCAGTTGCCATGAAAGGAGGCAATTCAAAGTTATTAGTTGGTAAATAACTCAAGAATTGTCGGATTTGATTGAAACAATCTTGTTCATTGGAAGCTAAATTATCAATAGTACCATTAGATGTATGGATTAAAGCTCCACCAAGTGATTCCTTGGATACTGTTTCAAAAGTGGCATTAGCAACAATGGGTGGTCCAGCTGCAAACAAGGATCCGATGTCATTTGCAACCACTGAAAAATGAGTCAATGTAGCTCGAGCAGCGCCTAATCCGACAGCAGGTCCTAATGCAGCTGCACAGACAGGAATTTCAGATAAACTGCCAATCATGTCATGCATACCAAACAAAGGTGGTAAATATGTAGCCCCCTTTTCTAGCATGAGGGTGACAGACCCACCTCCACTACTGCCATCAATTAAACGGACCTATAAAATGCATTAACTCAATATAAACATTGCCAAAGTGTGTAACTTTATTTTATTTTTATTTTATTTTTTTACCATTGGAATCTTCAATTTGCGAGCCAATTGCTCTGCATAAAGCTAAATACTAAATGTTAATCATTACATTTATAATTAATTACTCTTTTTTTCTTACTGATTTTCCCCAAACAGCACCATCTGCATGGCCACCACGAATAGCAAAATCATCAGCAGCAACAATAACATCTCTAGTTTCAACTTTGCCTTTGCCTGCAACGAAATTAGCAGCAGTGTAGCTTTCAATTGTTCCATCTTTTTTATATTTAGCATTGCCAGCAACACTTCCAACTTCAAGAAAACTGTCATTATCAAGGAAGGCATCAATACGCTCACGAACCCACAGTTTTCCTGTTGTCTTTTGTCTGATATATCCTCTATCATTGGTATCGGCTGTACGATTCTGGATTTGACGTCGCTTAATTTCAAGAATTTCGTCCTGAAATACAAAACAAAAAGGTGTGAGATGAAACTCACACAAAATAACATATTATAGGATATAATTACTCTCCACTCTGATTTTTCAAGAGCTTCATCCTTTTTTAAGTTGGCAGGATCTAAATGATTTGCAATTGACTGAATTCTTTCTTTTGTATTCGTCATGGTGTATTCTTTTTCTATGAATTGGCTACAAAAAAAGGGAAAAAAGAAAGGTATTTATGAGCAGAAGTATTTTAATGTTTTAAGCATGAACTTTAAAATGTCGTGCGAATGGGCTTTAGTAAGGTAAATCTCACTGGGTACACACCAATCCCATTTTATACCAGGCACCAATGTTAGATTGAATGTCTACTGATGGCAGCTTAAACTATTATAGATATCTTGTAAGTATACAGCTACCATCCAGCAATTAAGTTTACTAAGAACTAGATTTGTAGTTACCCAATTTTTTTTCTATTTCAGTTATTACTAAATATTTAGATTAACTTTGTCCAAGCTTACTTTCTACACTAGAAGCACTAAAACTCTATCTATACTCATAGTGGGGGCGGTTTAAGCGGTTTTAAATGCTTATTCTTACCATTTGACTTTAGGTCCCCTTTTTAAGCAAATAAAATGTCTGAACTTATTATTTAAATTCGCGTCTATCCAACGAGACATGTTATGTTTGTATATCTCTTAAGCCAATTGACCTCAGGTTTCTAATTTCCTAAAAAAATTATAGCTCATTATACTACCTGCTTTCTCAATTTATTTGCGATTGAAAAATGAAACATGCCGCTTTTTTCGTAAAATCCGGGTCTGACGTTTCATCCCTGCTCAACTTTTTGATTTTTATTAATTAACAAGAAAAAAACTATATACTGCTGAACCTGATATACACACCTTTAATCCAAAAAGACGGTTCAAAAAATATCCTATCTTTAGCAGCTGGTATAATATCTGTTTTAGCACTAATGCTTCAGATTTTTACCTTTAATACACTACTAAAAATACAAACTTTGGATCTCAATATCGATGCAAAAAAATAAACTATACTAATAATAATACTTTCCAATAAAAAACTTATCGGTTTTGGCATTGCGCTATAACTTAAAAATCTGGTCACTTTTTTTTTATTTTTTATTTTGAATTTTTGGTAATAAATTTCAAAAGATTTGTTATATTAAGCAGCAGTTATTATTTATTTGTGTTTTAGACCTCGTTGAGCTCTATCGGATGTTGTATTTGCACATATGATGTACCTGAAATCGTAGATTAAATATGGCAATTAACTATGCTTTAACATATTGAGCATATGCGTCGTATTAACATTATAAATAATTAACCTGATAATCATATAAGCTAAGTTCTGATAATTTGAGACTTATGATAAAAGACAGAAAAAGAATGTTAATAATTAAGCATTGCCAAGAGCAACTAAAGACTTTAGACTGATCATCCGTATCTGAATTTAATTACATTAGCGTAAGTGAGGATTGACACTAAAATTTAGTATGAGAACACTGTTCTAGACTGGTGTGTAAGCAATCCTTAAATCAAATATAAATAGCAGTAGACATTCACCCTTCATTCAATTCTCCATCTCGTTTTTTATATATAATAAAGACTTACAGATTCTCACGTACTTCTACTTTTCTTATTATATATATTTACAACATACAAGTGATTATATTACGGAGAACGTAGGGTCGTCTTTATTATTAAGTTAAAAAGGAAGCCAGGAGCCATCAGGCCCTGGATTCTAAAAGTATTTATACTATTTTAATTCCATTTGGATGTCAGATTCAATATAGAATTTAGTTGATATTTAACATAAATAATAGGCAAAAAACCGACATTTTCGATTTTCTTCCAAAAAAGATCAGTATACTCGCTCCAAATTTTGATGAGGTTGAAAAAGACAAAAATCTTGTTTTCTCTACGAAAAAAAGAGCTAAAAAATTCATCAATAGATAGATCGATAGATAATTTTGTTGTAAATTTTATCATTTATAAAATAGTTTGGAACATATTTATAAAAGTGGGTGTATTTTCAAAAGTTCTAAAATTTCAATCGTATTTTCCAAATATTTAATGCGGAGTTTTTATTTAAATTCTATTTAGATTGATTCAGTATTCAAAACTGTTTGTAAAGCATTTAATATACTATTTTAACTTATTTGCAGTTCAAGAGCCATCTGTCAGTTTTGCTTTTTGAATTACTTTTTAATTAATTTGTTAAATAAATTTTGGGGTTCAGCTATTTTAAGTTTTAAGCTGTAATGTGAGTTATTATTTGATTATCTCAACAATAAAAAGTGATATTTTTTGTTGAAATAAAAACTGTAAAGTAGCTTTTAATGGGATCAATCTTGTAATAACAAAAAAGTAGCATCATGATATAAGTACTCAATTTTTTAGTGAAATTCAGGTCAACTTTGGTCAATAATGTTGAGTATGCATTTATATTCTGATATTAACTTGCTATTTTCAAACAGTTTTCAATGGTTAGTGGAGGGAAAGTGCGTCCTCATTAAATATATGACATTATTTGGTCCAATACTGTGCAAAGAAATTTGAAAACTATCTGAACTCCATTTAAAACCCACTTTTCATACCTGTAAAAAGGTGATAGCAAAAACTCTATCTTGCCGAAATTCAATCCAAATTCTGTAGTTTCCAAGTCAAAGGGCTTATATTTTTTTAATCTTAAATTCGACTGAATAATTTACATTTATTACATTATCCTCTATGATAACCTCTCATTCAATTTAAAAGATTTTTATGTATTTTCTTTTAATATAAATTTACATAAAAATAGCATTTAAAGAGATTTTTTCCACCTATTTTCTAAAACTTTTAATTTTTTATTAAATTAATGGTTTAAAAATGCATCTATTTTTTGTAATACAATATCATAAGTTTTGGTGTTTCAAATTTTAACCAAAGTAATGCATTACAATTACAAACCTGAAACTTTATAGCATTTTAACCAAAATTCTGTTGCTCCATTTGCTTTCGGAATTTACTAAACATATATATCACTATGGGAAAAATGCAAAGATGGCAATTTTAAAATTTGCGGTTATTTGTTTTTTTTAGTAAGATTATTATAGAGTTATATCTTTCCAATAAAATCTTCATATAAATAGTTTTTGCAGCGAATATCGTAGTTTTTTTTTTTTTTTTTTTTTTTTTTTTTTTTTTTTTTTAGAAAAGTTGTAGTTTATACCTCATTTTATACCTTTTTTCCCGTAGTGCTGCGTTTTACTAAATAAAATTTTGATAAATTTTTTACGTTAAATTTTGCGTAAAAAGATATTAAAATTTTATAGATTTTTGACGATACATATAACACATCACTTTTTATAAGCAAGTTTTAATCTGAATGATTTATCAACAAGAATTGTATAAAATAAATTTGAATTGTCGAAACAATATAAAAAAAATAACAATTAAAAAAAAGAATATATTGATCAGTTTCTCAACTGTTATAAAAAAATCAAAAATGATAGTAAAGTTTATTTAAGAAGTAGAATGTGGTTGCTTTTATATGTTTTAGTTATTATGGTTATCTCAGGGACCACACCAGTATAATTCCCTAAATTGTATCATGAAAATAATTATCCCGATATATCTTGAGGATTATTCATCAATAATCCGGTCGAAGCAAATGCCATGTTGCGATATTGAGTGGCAGTATGGATGCTATGAGAATTAGAATTATTAATACTGTTGTTAAAGTTGCCCTTTTTTAGTATTGTGAGAATTGCCCATTAATTCATGATTATAAATATGAGAAAAAGTCTGGAATATACTATGATATTACAATAGAAAGAAATAGACAGATATAGCTGAATACAAACCACTGTTTATAGTCATAAAGCGTAACATATATGAATTTATGCCATGTAGTAAAATATACTATTTATGGACATGCTGAATTAGAGTTTCAATGTTATTCCAAATGTATATATTTAGATTTAGCAGCTGTTGATATTGTAGAAGGCGGCATAGATATGGTTGACACAACAAAATTCAACGTAAAAATTACCACCGTTTATTAATAAGATGAATTGAATATGGGTGTATACAGTTATTGGATATACAGTATGCGATAAGATTTAATGAACAAAAATCCATTAGAAATAATAATACAAATTATTAATAACTGATAAACGTGTAGAGATATAATATGTTATGTTTCAGCGATAATATTGCTACAAAAACTATGTTGTATTATTAGTTCCTGATAGACAGGAACCAGTTACGAAATAATGGAACTTCCTAGATCTGTCAAAAATTTTCTAATTTTGAAATGTCGTAATTCTGATAGGTCACTGAACTTTTAATAAATTACGTAGCAGAATTATCTATCAATCTAGCCATTAATGAACTTTCTAGCTTTATTTTTCATAAAGAAACCAAAATTTTTGTCAATTTTTTTTTCAAATGCAAAATTTGGGACGAGGGTACACTGGTGTTTTTTTTGGAGCAAAACCTAGTATATTCTTATTTACACATTTTTCAAGATATTTCTACGGAAAACTAATATTTTCAAAAAAAAACTCAATTGGACATGTTAGATCTCACTGCAATTTATAACGGAAATAAAAAACAACCACTGCTCAATTAAGCGAATATTTCATAATCTACTACGAAAAATGTCAAGAAAGGAAAAAAAAAAAAAAAAAGTACCCAAAATTTTTTTATACGTCAATATGTTATGAAGAGCTTCAAAAAAAGTAAGTTTTATTAATTAAAAGTGTTGGTATACGTTAATTTTTTTTGTAGAGATATGAGAGCTCAAAGTTTTTAATTTTTAGTAATGAAATACGTTATACGTGTAAGAACCTAAAACATTAGCACTGAAAACGTTATATCGACTGCAAAAAATAGGATATTTTTAGATACTTATTTTTGAATTGAATCTAAACATCTCAAGTACATTAGCATATGATATTATCTTGAGGCTATTTAGTGGGAAAAAAAAGTAAATTAGGGGTGAAAAGAGTGGCCCAGTTTTTAAGAAAAAAGCAGTGAATTTTACCTGCCTGTAAATTTTTTGTGAAAAATAAAATAAGTTTAAGAATAGGTAGCATAATGCAACCAACTCATATCTATTTAGCATTATCTATGGTATATTATATAAAAAGTGCTTAGTATGTGTTTGGTTATAGAAAAAAGTACACATTCCTGACATTGAGGATTGAAAACTACGAAAAGCAATATGAAAAATAAAATTATAACTTTTCTAAATTTATTAAAAATAGTTCAAGAACAAAAAAAGGGCCAAAGATGTTCCTTGATTATAATTGGTATTTATAGTAATGATTAAATGTTATTACTATAACAAATTACTAATAGGAAATCTATCCACACTTAAATTATTAAGCATGTGGGATAGGTTGATAGACCTTGAATGCTTTGTATAATAGAATTAATTGTACAATTTGACATGGTTCGATCTTAGATCTTATCTAAGATTTACTTAATAAATTTGACATGGTAAAAGTCTAGTAGCAGTTGATTACAGTTGGTATACATATTCCAAGCACTGTACTATACAGAGCGTCTAGTTCGTTATAACGGAACATTCGTTATACTGGACATATTTTTGCCCCTACAGTCCGTTGTAACGAGTTCCGACTTTATTAGTTTCCATGAGTCATTGTGTATTCGTGCATTCGGCAAGTTTGAACAAAAAATTGGCTGCCTGCTATTTACACCTAATAATTTCAGTAAAGCAGCCATTTCTCGCCAAATATGAATAGACCTCATTGAGCTTTGCCGCATTCAATTTAGTTTTTTTTTTCTTTCTTTTTTTTTTATGCATAAATAATGATAATGTTAAAATATAAAAGGAGAGAAGATATCTTCAACTTTGTATGTAGAAAAATGTGTGTGTAATGTATACATATATAATGTTTATGATACTTGACTGACACAAATACCTATTTTTTCTATTGTTAATATATAAAACAACATTAAACAAACAAAATGGTTATCAAATGTTGAAAAATCAAGATTTTTATGTTCTGTAGTCCAAAATAAGCCAAGGCTCAAAAAAAGTACAGTAGTAGCATATATTTCTTTAAAATCTGGTACTATTACTCATTACTTATAGGGTAACCATGTAAAATTATATTTAGCCATGTGGGAAATTAAGAGTTTATTCTTCTTTTTCTGCTTCAAAAGACAGACAATACCATATGCTTTCTTTTATTTGAGCAACACTTCAAATAAGCGTTTTAATTGATAATTGCTTGGTTTAATTTCATGCACTTTTCTTGACGATTTTATTGCTTTATTGAATGAAATAGGCTTAAATAATGTTTTTTAGACATCATTTGGGGGAGAAAGATGTAACAAAACTCGTGGTACCTTTATAACTCCGGGTTCCTAGGAGAAAAGAGAGTGATATTTTATATACCTAAGATGGATACCATGTGATAATCCAATCTTTATTACTATTCTTTTTTCCCCTCTTTTCTTTTCTACTCTACACCTTTTTTTTTTTTTTTTTTTTTTTTTGCAATAATTTTCAATGTCTCTCCCTTGTTTACCTAGTAAAAAACAACATCATCGTCAGTCATTTATAGGCGATGAACTGCACGCCTTTGACTTGACTTGGAGAAATTACATTCCATCAGCTTCACAATTTTGTTGTTGCTTCAAAAATAGAGGCATTCAATTGGAAGATGACGATCCATTAGTAGATCCGCCTTACTACAATGATCAAACTTTATATAGAGGAGAAGCACTTCAAAACTATTTGGATAACCCAAGAGACTGGGAATTTGAGTCAGTGTTAGGCCAAAACGATTTGCCTCAGTTTGTAACTAGAAACCCATTTGGTACATCTAGTTTGAAGAAGAAGAAATCAAATAAAAAAAAGAAGAATCGACGTGAAAGATCTGCTGTGATGGAAACTGATGTTGAAGAAGGGGATATTACAGGTTACAGCATTGGAGATCAACAACATGAGGAATATTACAATGATGATGCTGAATTTCTCGGAGATGATCAAATTGCTAATTTAGCATATAACAGACATAGTAGTCAGGTAATTTACAAGAGAAAAATGTCTGATGATGAAAAATATTTAATAATTATTTTATGAACAGGTGATGGATCAATATGGAGAAGAATTGTATCAGACACATATGCAAGGTCCAATTGAACAAGAAATGCAAGCACCACCGCGAGAATTTTATGCAGCTAGAACAATACCAAATATCAACTTTAATAATCATCAAGAAAATTATGAAGATTATGAGGAAAGAGTAGTAACAATACAAGATTTACCCTCATCATCATTATCACAGCAACAACAAACAAAGCCACTAGTGTCTGTAGAAGCAGCACAAGCATTATTAAGTGATAGATTAGATGATTTGACAGAGAAATTAACTTTTATAAAAAATAATATTACTCAAATTCGACCACAATCTCACCAAGAGAACAACCAAAGAGTTACACAAAACGAAGATGAATTCGATAGAACAACTTTGCATACCTTGCATCATGAAGACTCGGAAGAAAGGTAAACAAAACAAAAAAAGGTTATTTTTAATTCTCCATGTCATTTTATCTTAATTTACTTAATGTATTTTGATTTCTTTCAGTCATACTATATCTGATCTTGATTCTATTGCATCTGAAGCACTAGACGTATATGAAAATACCAACAGCACCAATCATTCAAATGCACATTCATCAATAACCAGAAGATATTCATCTGGCGATGAACTCCATATCCCATCTTTAGTCGATAATACCCCTTTTGTATCTGAACAACACCCATTTAGTTACTTTACAGATCATTCAACTTTACCGAGCCATCAACAAGATAATAATAGTAATACTGACACAGAAGACGAAGTATCAAATGTAAATAATAATGATAGCATTAATGTCCAAAGTGTATTGAACATGGGCCGCAAATGGCTTGGTGTTTAATACTTAAATATGCTTTATAAAATTATAATCAAAATTCGTGTAACACCATAAAAAAAACTACCAACTAACAATTAATAATGAATAATCCCTTACTTCTTTTATACTTCTATGTAACAATGAATAAATATTAGAGGCTACTTTTTGAGGCCTATAAAAGCACTTGTACTAAACATTTATATGTACAGATTCAAATCAACTTGAATTACTATATATTATTGATGCAATATGTATCACGAACCACCAACAGTATGGCAATCCTTCGGATCGTAAGTTTATGATATTCATCCAATTGGAGATTGTATAGCTTTATAGAAGCTGTTTATGACTTCAATATAAGAAATGTTATTGGAATGTGCTTCATTTTCTTTCTAATCTGGACGATTTTCTGTGAATTTTCCGTCCAGTTTTGTATTCAAAAAATCTTTTTCTGATATTTAATGCAAAATAAGAAAATACTACAAGATACAAAACTAATTCTGGATTGAATTCATTGTTGAGTACAGTTTGTTTACGCTTGGAAGTTTTTGTTAAAATTGTTTAATTAAAAAACCTTCTTAGATTGAAAGTCAAAATGTTACAAATTGATATTTCATATCTCGCCGTAAAAGCATGAACATTTACTGCTACGCTTATAATTGGAAATTTAATTGAGTACTACATCACAAACAAAACAACACTTGTACCTTCATTTTTGAGGGGATATCCTTATTTAGAGTACCGTTTTTTGTGATATAAATTTGATAAAATCGATTGTTTTCTTCAATAATATTGGAATAGTGCCTTTTATTTAGATCTTCTCAAAACTCTAGCTCTTTATTACCAAGCATTTATGATCTCCCTTAAAAAAAAAAAACCTAGTACCAAGCCGGTTTTTTATGATTTTTATACCATTAATGCGTCCAACAAAAGCCTGATTTGAAGGCCAGTTTGGCAAAAAAAAAAAAAAAAAAAAAAAATAGCTTTGATTTTTATTCTTTTTTAACCATTATCCTAAAACGACAACTATGGCGCAAAAGAAGGCTACAATATATATATTAAATGTCGCAAACACTATGTCCAAGGACTTTTCAACAGCCCTAAATTTAATGACAGGTAATATTGAAGACAAGGTAACTAAGAGGTTCAATTGATGAAAAAAACACGAACTTGGACTCAAAAATTAGGTTATGAGTGGTAGAAAAACCGATACAGTAGCTGTACTTCTTGCTGGAACACCTCGTAAATAACTAATTCTGGAATAATGATTGATTTGTATTTTAACTGTGATTTATAGAAACCCATAACATACTTGCAGATGGAACACCTGGGCAATATCAACGTGTAACTAGTATGGGACCCATTGGCCAACCCAACGTTGACCTATTAAAAAGTATACAGAATGTTAGTACATCAAGTGAAGACATTAAGCCTGCTGATGGTAATAATAATAATAAAAAAAAAATAGTTAAAAAAATAATTGAAAAATTATGCATAAACTAAATCCATTTTTATATAGTATTTGATGCTGTCATCGTTGCAACACAAATGATCCGTGAATACTGCAAAAATTTAAAATATGAAAAACGTATTATTCTTATAACAGATAATCAAAACTATATTGATTGGCTTGATTTAGAGGATGTTGCTGGTATCCTTAAAGATATAAACACTGAGCTCACTGTCATGTAAGTCATCAACAGCTAGATTTTTAAGTTTAACTTTATCAGTGATTAATAGCTTGATTAGTGGTACAGATTTCAAACGTGTTCAAAATTCTAATTGTCCAGAAAATATCGCTATTAATTATAAAAACTGGCAGCTTCTTATCGATTCTTCCGAGACAGGAGGCGAAATTTTATCTTTAGATACAGCTTATGAACTCACTCAAATGGATTCAGCAAAAGATGTTCGTCCTACACCCTCTTTTCGAGGATATTTGTATATTGGCAATCCACATGAAAATGATCATGTTGTGGGCATTAATGTGCATATGTATCTTCGTACTAAAACTGTACCTCTACCAAGAAGCCACAAGTATTCTTCTCATAGTAATGGCCCATCACACAAAGTAGAGCCAGATGTAATGTATAAATATAACGCAAATCCAACTGCAGACTCCTCTCTTTCAATTGACAATGTTGATGAAAAAGTAATTGATGATAAAAGCCGTTTGGAACAAGCTTTTAGATTTGGTAAAACAGCCATCATGATCTCTAGGGATGAAGTTGTATCCAACAAATTTACATCTAAAAAAGAGTTAACAATTATTGGATTCATCAACAAACGAGATGTAAACATATAATATGAATACCCATTCAACTATTTATACTAAATACTTTATTTTTATACCAGTTTAAGCGTCATTATTTATATTCTAATGCTTATATTTTGACAGCTGGAAATTACAACACCGTTGAAAGTACATTAGCACTATCTGCATTAGCCAAGGCTTTGTACGATGAACAAAGCTGCGCTATCGTTCGTTACGTTCAAAAAGATGACGGCCATCCCAGAATAGGTATTTTGGAGCCAGAAAATAGACAAGGCGAGGAGGATGTTGAATACCTCTTGCAATATTTTGATGTAAGTCCTTTGCAGCAACTCTAAATTACTGGAAACTTATCAAATCTCTACATTTAGCTTCCATTTGCCGAAGATATTCGTGATTACAAGTTTAAATCAATTACTGACCCAATGGTTTCTGATCCAAAAGGTATTAAATTGATGGACAATTTGATTGATTCAATGGATTTAGATAGCACACCGTAAGGCGTTTGATAGTTAATCGATAGTATAGAATACTGAAACTTATGTATATAGTGATGGAAAAGATTACTTGACACCAGAGTACACATTTAATCCTATTTTATGGAGATTCAGTAAAGCTATAAAAACTCGTGCCTTGAATCCAGATGCACCTATTCCCGATATTAAAGAATCAGCCAAACGTCAATTTGAAATTTACTCTGGTTTCAAGGAAAAATGCAGCGAATATAGCGAACTTTTGGCATCGCATTTGAATGTTCGTAAAGTCATTGAAAAGGGCAAAGGAAAGAGAAAATATAAAGACATAAACGACAATGCTGCTTCAATTAATGCTGTGGATATCAATGCTCTTATTGGCAAAGCCAACTCATTTAATGATGGCCCAATATATAAACCATTGACACCTACGGAAAGATCTAAATCAATCATGCACAATACTGATATTGAAACTGTTGGTTTAATCACACCTGTTGAGGATTTCTTAGCATTAATCAACAAGCATTCTGAAGTGGATATGGTCGAAATTGCTATCAAGTCAATGTCACAGGCCATTATAAAGCTCCTTACAATATCCTTCGGTAATCAAAATTATCCTATGGTTATTAAGTGCTTAAAGGTAGTTAGAAAAACTGCTGCAGAGGTATATAAATGAACTTTTAAATCATTCATGCTGTGAAAAGCCTATAAATTTTAATATTTTAATAGGAAGATGCTGCTGTTAATTACAATAAGCATATTCGTGAAGTCAAACAATGGTGTAACTTGTCAAATAAGACATCTTCCCGCTATAAATTCTGGGAAATGTTAAAAGAAGAAAAACTTGGATTGATTACAAACGAAGAGTGTAATGATATCGATAATGCAGATACAACAAGAGAGGTTGCCGAAAAGGTAAATTTATGCCTAATATTGTTGTTATCTTTATTTTAAGCGTTTCAAAAAAAAAAAAAAAAAAAAAAAATAGTTCTGGAATACAGATGAAGAAGAAGATCATAACATGGCTGGTGAAACAGAGATTGTTGGTGCTGACAATGAGGATATTGGCTTCAATGCCGATGACTTGGTAAGTTTGTACGTTAAATGATTCTAACACATGCTAAGTTATTTTATTTGACAATAGGACGATTTGCTTTAAGCATTTCAAATTATATTTGTGCCTTTTACATTAGTAAATAGTCTTTGCTGCTTTACCCCTTAATTTAGAGTTTTTTTTTTTTTTTTTTTGTATGAAAGTGTACCTTTATTAAATTTAGTAAGAACTACTATAGGGTAACTAAAGACAAGGCCAAGGTACCAGTAGATTGGGTTTTCGTGCATATTTGCGATATACGATGAAAGCCATTATTTTATTCATGTCGTAATTTATACCTCTAAACTCACATAAACACTTTTATACAAAATACAACATTCGCTCATAAAAAAATCCAAAAGAGATTATAAATACTATTTATTGATTTCATTTGTAAATAACTCTGAAGTTCATACAGTTATATTATATATAAACTATCCAACAATCCCATTTAATCTGCATCGAGTGATGAAAAAAGCTTGCAAAAAGCCTATTGCCATTACGCCGTCTAGCATAAATAATACACCTCTACTAAATACTAAGATTGATGATATTGAAGACCACGTAAATTATGGTTGTTTCTTCAATATACAAAGAGACAACCACAGTATATTACTTATATCATTGCATCGCCATGGGCTATTTGGATGTCGTATCAATGCAATATGTACTGAGTCCGAGTATAGGTATTGATTTCCTTATATCAGAAGAGAAGTAGCTCAAGTAACAAGTATTTTGATAATTGACATTACACTATTTCGAATAAATTAGAAAAATAAGGACGAATTGCAATTGGCTTAAAAGTTATAACGTTTTCATTTTAAAAACAAGTGTAATAACTTAAACTTAACGATTAAACACTATATATATATATATATATATATATATATGTGTGTGTGTGTGTGTGTGTGTGTGTGTGTATAAACTCTTGAAATAATTGCAATTGCTTAATTTTATTAAAACCGTACTGATGCCATGGTTTACAAAAGAAAAAAAAAGGAGGAAAAAAAAACAATTAAAAAAATTCATGGATACAAAACTGTAGTATTAATGGTTAGATCTAAGTTTAGCACGTTCAGCAACAATACCAGCACCAGGGAATGAGCCAATATGACTATTATCAGTAGTTGATTTAGATATTAAATGCTGTTGAATAGAAGAAGATTCAGCAAGACCTGCAACGCCAACATAGTCTTGCTTGCTAATAGGATCTTCATGATTAAATTTGCCTTCCTTTGGAGCATAACGACGAAGAGCTTCCAATTCTTCGTTCAAAGTTTCGTAACGGAAACCAACGCGAATATCAGGAACATTTGTCTTTTGCATATCATTACCTTGTACACCAGGTTTATGCCAATCTTTACCGATCCAATGAGCTTTGATTTGATTTTCCCAACCTGATTGAATAACTGAATTGCGAGCTAATTCACACATATCTGTAGATGACAACTTCCAAATTTGAGCAGCAACACTATATTCTTCAATTAAAGGTTCTTTGGTAAAATGAAATTGCAATGGATCATCAGTAGATAAAGAGATGTTGAGACCACGTTGAAAGAATTGAGGAAGAGGATTACGTTCATAAGTCAAAAACAGAGCATTGTTTGAAAGTGGTGACATGGCAATACCGACTTGAGCAAGGTAATAGAGGTATTGAAGTGCAGGAACTTTACGCAATAAGATACCATGACTGATACCATATGATGTTAAGAAAGCAGCTGTTAAATGATCGGTATCACCAGCTTCACCACAATGAGGTCTTAATACCAACGTATTGAATCCACGTGTTTGTCTCCATTTGTTTAATGCAGCAGTATTTGCATACATGTAATACAAATAGTAGCTATAAGGTGGATTGACATTAGATGTCCAATCTTTGGGAAGAGGGAAATCTTTAAAGATTGGCTTTTCAGGCTTAGATTCATCATCAACTGTATCAAAACCAATAACACGTTGCAAGAACACATGAAGCTCGGGATGAGAAGTAGGATCCTTTGTAACTTCAAAAAGAGGTTCAAAAACATTTGTGATAATATCCTGGAAACTATTGACAGCAGCTGAATTCTTATAGATATTGTAAAGACGAGGGATTTGGATCAACCAGCGTACATTAGAAGAGAATAACTTGTTATTAACAACCCACTTGGCCAATTTATCCCATTCATCAATAGATCTACCATAAATAGAGACACGATATTCCACCATTTGATACTTTGAAGACTCCAAATCAGATACAACTTCTTTAGTAATTTCAGCAAGATATCTACCCTGAATATAGTTGTCTGTCTTCATAAAAATTTCTCTCAATCTACTCTCACCAATTGGATTATATTTTAAGTTAAATTTGTCAAATCTATGGAAGGAATCCTTGTGAGCATGCATATCCAAAGTATCAATACTGAGATCATAAGCAGTTAATCCTAAACTTTCAAATACACCACGTAAAGTCAAGTGGTGATTATCACGATAAATAACAACATCATCAGGACTCTTCTTCATTTTAGATTTAATAAAACGTAATAAATGCTTTTGATTCATACTACTAGAATGGTGTACGTGAGTATCCACCTTTCTTACATTATAGAAATCACGATGGGGAGTACGTTTGGAATCTGCCAATTCTTGAAATTCATTTAAAAGGATATACATTTGCCATTTACTGTCCAAATAACGAAGTCTACGGAAAGCAAAACTCTTTGCGGGTCCATCACTAATTACACTTAAAATGAAATCCATATCATCGTAAAATTCTCTAGGTGAAGGAAATTGATAAAGAGGAGCTTCAGCAGTTTGATCTAATTCGTTTCTATAAACTTGATAAAAACCGTTGGGACCAATTCCGTAGCTATAAACATGAGGGCCTGGGATTTTACATTGATCAAAATCGAAATCTGAACCAACAGCGGCTACAGGGTCTGCTTCACGGGCCATTTCTTTAGCTTTACGACGTTCTAATTCTTCAGGGGAGGGTAATGGCCAAGATTTTGGAGGTGCAGCAGGGTAAATTTCCCAATCGTCATGATTACGAGGATCGTCTGTTAAACGTTGACCTGAAAGGGTGATATACTTTTCACGCAAATCTAGACATTTCTGAAGGTTTCCGTACAATTCACAAAGCTCGGCAGTAATAGCATCATCTATGAATAGGATTTAGTTGCCACGACAATAACAACAAATCGTTAGTTTTTACTGTACCTTTAGCCTCGAATTTAGCGTTTGGATCCGCTGTATGTGTAACGGGTTCCTTTATAATACTGGATTTCTCAGGTACTTTTGGTAGCGTGGGAAGGCCAAGATCGTCTATATGCAAATCAGATAGGTGATGTGCTGCGGGTGAAATAGAAAGGCTTTGACCAAGGTATTTACTATCATGCTATTTATATGATATTAGAACTAAATTCCCTCCATTTTTTATTATTTAATTTTGACTTACATTTTCAATGGCCTTTAAATGATGATAATCAAAATAAGGGGAATCATCAAAATTATTTACACCTTCATCATTTGGAATGTCAATTCCATCATCCTGTCTTTTATTATTATTGGTATAAGGCATCTCAATTATAAAAAAATAAGAAAAAAAGGAATTGATAAGACAAGAAAGCAAGACTAAGATTTGTTGCACATTATTTAATTTATATCCATGGAGAGAGAAAAAAAATTAAAGCGAACATGATATAGTACTGGTTTTCCCCGAGGCGTGGCTAACGAATGCATCGAATATACCTAAATTTTTAGTTACCACCAACACCCTATTGAATTACAAGATTATTCAGTAAAATACCAATATAGCTTCTATATGTGAAAATAGACATTTACCTTGTGATTAAATCCAAACCACCATACTAAAATGCCGATCATTACACAAATACTTATTGTAAGGAAAAAGCAACACCATTTCTTGGTTCTTGTTGCCTTTGCACTCATAATGGCTCTTTTTACTAAATTTGTGCCCTCTTCTAATTGAACTGCTGCTGTCTCAGCATTTTGCTCAACTACATTTACAGTTTCTTGTTGACGTTCCACTAATAATGACATGTCCATAAACAGTTGATGAAGTTCCACAATGGTTTTTTCAATATTTTTAATGTCATCATGTCTATTTTGTACTTCTGATAGTACCGCTTTAGCATGACCACGACGTGTAGCTTGCATTAATGATTGTGAGAATATTTGAGCATCATCATCTGCATTATCAAGAATAGTCTCAATTTCATCTTGTGTTGCATCAGGTTTCACTAAAATGAAATTATTAGTGATAAGCAAGATAAAGCATTTTTTCTTACCTATTCTGATTTGTCTTTCTATACGTTGTCTATATTTTTGTTGATAAGCTCTTTCGATATCTTGATATCTTTGAATTGTATCCATAAACCTTTTTTTCAATGCAGAAAACTGTTATTTGGTCACTTATTTGTTCAATTGGATAAAAAAAATAGTTTCACTAACCTGTGTTTTACGGATTTGTCCATCCGAGATTTGGGCTTGTTTGCCATTGGCATTTTCCAGTTCTGTCAATCTTGCTTTAATATCTAAATTTCTGCTTTGTGTGTCTCTTTTCATATTTTCTAGTTGGCTAGAAAGTTGAGTCCATTGCTGTTCATTAGAGCTAATCAAAGCGGCTGTGTGCAATCTCTCTACAATATTGATATTTTCATTTACCATAGTAATGGAATCTTTTATCGATTCCACCTTGAAACAAAATTAACTCTTGGTCAGGTTACACACAAAATCTAATTTACCTCTTCAAAAAACTCTTCCAATGTATCGATATTTGCATGTCCATTTTTGACAGATATTTCATTCATTTCAATAACTTCCTCAGGCCTGGTTTGACGTGGCTTCCTATTATATTTATTATAGTTGTGAGCATTATTTGTGAGATAATTTGGTGTAATTGAAGAAGAAAGAGAGGTTGACGAGTTATTACTGGTAATATTGATAGTTGCATTATTAGCATTGTTGGTATTATAATTATTACTATATGAGTTAGTAGTAGTAAGATCAGCGCCAGAGTAATATCTCGAAGTAGGTGGAGACCTTGATATAGTTGTATTTGTAAAATCATCATCATTTGGTGTCAAATAAAATGTTGGTGATCTTAATGTAGAATTATTGTTGGGCGAATGGTTTTCTCGGCTACTCCAATATAAGAATCAATTTCTCTGATTTCTACACATTCTTTTATTAAAAACTTACTTTGTAGACTCATTACCTCCTTCAAAAGATTGCTATTATAATGTTTGGTTTTTAGTTTTTAGACATCTAATATGCTGTGCCATCGTCCGCTTTGGTTGCAATGATAGGAATACATACCCTCAACTCCATCGTTCTATCGCGAGAAAAAGAATGAGACATTTTTAAAAGCAAAGGTTAGGCCAATTGCTACTCAATTGTTAATTTTTGCTAACTATTGCTGCTATAAACAGGAAAGAAGGGTCTTGACATTGTCAAAATTTATCAATCCTTTTATAAGTAAACTGTCAAATAACTCAGTTACAAGAGTCACGACACCCAGTGGTCAAAGCAACATTGTTGAACATTCCATTACTGCTGTATGATTACATGACAGTGAGATTCAGGTACACAAATGTATTGCTCTATAGCACTTGTTTTCCCCAGGCACAAAATCGTATTAAATACATGAAAGTATTATAAATCCGTTGATGGTAGAGCGAAAAGAATTAGTTACACGTGTAAAACGATATATAAAGTAAAGCGTATATATTTATTATGTTTCTGTATTGGGTAATCTTTCATAATTTTCATACATATAACCTTCTGCTAATTTAAAGATAACTACTATGAAAAGCCCCAAATAAGCCAACGCCCACCAAATGCCGAGGTTTTTAGTAATCAAGGCGCAGATTAAGATAGTAAAAAAAGACACGATGAATAATTTGTGGTATTTCTTTTCAGGTTTTTGTCGAACCAAGAATGCTACACAGATGAGGAAGAAGATCGATACACCTTCACCAGCGATACTAAAATTGACGCCAAATGTATACAAAGAAGGCCTTTCAATGCGATAATGCATCAAAGTCATTAAAGATGAACAAATATATGCTATCAAATAAGAATAATCAATGTAACCCTTCTTGAATAGATTCTTCATAAACAGGATGCCACAAATTGTCACGGGAAAATTAAAATAAAAAGTTACTTCCATAGTTGATAAAATATACTTTTGATATAAATATTTAGGTTCAAAATAAGCGACGGGACGATAGATATTGTCCATATAATGATAAGAGTGAATGGCAGTGTGTAGAATATAAGGAATCAAAATGAAGATCGAGCTTTTGGAATTTTGTTTCATGAGAAATCTAAATTGTATAATCCTATTGGATTTCTTGAAACAATTCAAAACTAACAATACATTGGTAAGAGCCAATAAACATGTTATTATGAGAAATACTATGCGGACAGGGGAAGTGTTTTCATCATCTTCATTTATAACAATAGATTTACCCAATGTAGATTCACCGTAAGTTATCATTTATTAAAGATGGTAAAGTTATGAATAATACAATACACCAGCTTTTTTCGCCTTTTATTTATACAAACAAATGTTTTGATTGGTATTTATCAATTTCACATGAATTTGTTATAATATATAAAAAAAATTCTCAACATTTGTAACTTTCTCAACATTCGGTAATTTGGTGTGGGCGGGGCTAGATGCTAACATGGCTCGGGTTGCACATTGATTTATCTTCAAAAGCAACATTATTAATGTCTATAGGATATCTGAAAAGAATACAGACGTTCAAATATATCAGTGAAAATTGTAATTAGTAAAGTTTTCAATTTTTCAAGTTTAAAGAATATTCATGTGCTTTTGGCACAACCACCATATATATATGGATGTTTTGTTTAGGCAGCAAGAAGATTTAGTGTAACTCACATTTTCCGGAAAATCTGGTTATTCAAATCCATATAAATCATCCAAAAATAGAACGTAGAATACTGTATATTAAGCTATGCGCTAGATAAGTGACATTGTTTACTGTATATTCCCTAATCATAAAGTTTTAGTGTAACGCTCATAATTATGAGAGGTTTGTACTGTTTGCATGGAAAATAAGCAACAAAATTTTAACTTCAGATGTTTTTACTACTTTGCAACGTTATGTCAAAATACATCATAGGTTTCACATTCAAGATCTCAGTCTATACATTATATTCTTAGATAGTAAAATCTCTAAATGATGTATTGTTAATAAAAGTGTAATATTTTGGTAAGATTCTTTTTATTACAGATTCTTTTGACATTTATTTTTTTAATCTACCTACGAAACTTTTATTACGCATTTTTTAATTTATTTAACTTATTTAAAATGAGCAACATTATCAACAAACTATTCGTACTGTCACTAACGTCTAAAGATAGTCAGCAATATATGAGTAGCACCAAAAACAATCAATCTGTATCTTCTGATATAAAAATATAATCAAATTTAATAATTGAAGCATTTGAATTGAAAAACTATTTTATTACCTTGTTTCAATTTACAATGAGTTGCTTCGTTCGTAACTACTATATTTTCTAATTTAAACATTCCCTATATATCATTATTTACGTTGCAAAAAATAAGAGTTCGGACAAATTTTCTCTTAATTTTCATAAATCTCAGGTGTGGCGGCAATTTAAAATAAAACTTCCTGACGATGAAAAAATTGATAAAAAACAATTTTAAAATTTTAAAATGCAAAATTAGCATCAAAAGTGTATATTAGTTTAGCTAGCATTATTAAGTAACCTCGACATGAAATTTAATTTTATATCTAATGATATATTTATTGAAAATGTTTACCACCAAAAATTTTGCAAAAAATGCAAAAACATGAAAATCAGTTTTTAGTGATTTTAAAAATACTTTTATAATAAAATTTTAAATTTACTGTTACAGACAAATAAAGTAAAAATATACCTATCATTTGAAACATTATCTGTCACTCTAGCTCTATTTTTCATAGACTAATTAGCTTTCTTCGAAAAAGTCAAATTTTGGACGAGGGTATACAAGGGGAAAATTCATGATTTTTCAAAATTAATTTTATAGTGAAATATAATAAAACTAAGCAAAAGAATTATTTTTGGCTTATAAAGTGTATGCTTAAACGGTTGCTATCTCGAGTTACAGTCCATTGAAATTGCGTTTTTGCACGCTTTTAATGGAAACAGCTTTATAAATAATGTATAAGCTTAATCAGGATTTTTACTAACTTTATTTTTCTCCTTTATATATCTGCTTTGAATCATTACACTTTGATATTGCTTTAAAATTGCAAGAGTTATCAAATGAAAAGTAGATTTTGTGTCGATTTTTTTGGTATTTTAAGAAATAGTTCGCATAAAACGGAGTTTGATAATTTAGGCTTCATAATCCGCGCTTGATATGTAGTAAATCTACTCTTTGAAGGAATTTTTTAGTACAATCTTCACGGCAACGTTATGAAAAGTATTCTAACATACGTATTGGGTTTTTGCTTATCTAATGAAGATTTAGCATTGGATTCTCAAATGGTTTAAAATGTTTTAGATTGCTAGTCCTACTGTAGAAACGGCCGTGAATTGAGTTCACGTCTAGGATTGATTAATTTTTTCGTTCTAATTTGCCACGCTTGTCAATGTTGACAGCACCATTAGATAAATTGAGAAACTTACCAGATATTTCTACAGTGATTACTACTAAAGTATGAATACCAAAACACACTAAATTAATGAGACAATTGCAAGAATTGTTAGTCAGCTCAGAAGTATTGAGTGTATCTAACTTACGTTATCCAATCTGTGTGGTAGCAGATAGTTCTACTTCGGCAATTGGTGCTGCGATGTATTAAGTTTGTGGAATATACAATGATAATATGGATATGCACGGGAAAAAAAATTAATTATAAAAAAAAAACAAGGAAAGTCGACTAGATAACGGTAGGTTTTTATTATTAAGTTAAAACTGGAGATCCTCTCTTCTAAGAAAGGTACATACCCTCCTTTTATATACAATTTTAGTACCTTTGAATATGTAATCCCCCCCCCCGTTTTTTTTTTGGGAAACTTAGAACTAATTTATGATAGCGTTGTCAACCCATTCCTACCAAGGAATGTCTTTTAGAAAGAGGGATGTGTTTGATATTAAATTAAGATTCTCCCCAGTTTTTGAGTTTAATTTAATTCAATCAGTTGTAATAATTCTAGTTAGCTACCAGATGAAATGGAGATTGAATTGGATGTCTTCTACAAAGTTACTGGTAACAATATAGAATTGATCTATCAGATTTAGGAATTACCTGATTACCATGTTAGAGCATTTGTCAAGCCATGATGTTTGACGAGCAAACCATAAGGCAATGCTGCTTTTCATGCGTTTATATATCATCATGCTTCTATGGAACTATATAAGCGTAATTCTATTATTATATTTACACAATATTCACATGTTCATTTTAAACAAGTAGGTTCTATTATTAAAAAGTTTTAGTTTAACTTAATTTTTTGTAGAGCTATGAGAGCCCAAAGTTTTAATTTAAATAATGAAATATCTGTAAAAATCTGAAACATTAGCACTGAAAACGTTATACCAATTGCAAAAAACAGGATATTTCTGGTTACTTATTTTTTGATTAACGTTAAGTATCTCAGGTACATTGGCATATAACTTTTTCTTGGAGTTATTAACGAAAAAAAAAAATTAAAGCAGGAATGAAGAATAACACCCAGTTTTCAAGGAAAAACAGTTGATTTTGCCTAATTTTTGAGTCTTTCGTGAGTTATAGAATCAATTTAAGAATAAGTAATATAATGCAGTCAACTCATACGTATTTAGCGATGTCCAAGATATATTTTGAAAGCTGCTTAGTATGGGGTTAGTTATAGGAGAGATAGCGGGTTTTGGTTTTGAAGATTAAAAATTATGAAAATTCAATTTTTTGAAAATTCAAATTTTACTCGTCCAAGTACCTACAAGAATTACACGATTTATTTCAACTTATGGAGTGTAACATGTTTTAAAAGTATGACAAGTCGTCAATCATAGTATTCAACTGAATCAAACAAGATGTAATTTCATAAAGTCAACATGTGGGTTTTTACTGACTAATTAGAAAGAAAAGGCTGTTTAGCTTCTACAATAAGAAAATATAAAAAACTATTTAATATTACTAAAAGTTGGTCTTAAACGGAGCAAATTCAATGGCAAAAGCTTAATCTCAGTACTTTGTAGCAACAACGATTACTCTAGTATTTACAATAAAATGTTCATTTCCTGTATTCTGCATGCGATTTAGCATTTTGATAAATTATATAGTAAATAGACTTGACAATATTTTCGTTACCAAGCCCAGCTCACAATTAAAAGTTTTCAAGCCAAAGCTTTGACAGTATTCATTCCTGTTTTGTATTTGTTCCAATTTATCAAATTAAATGCTTATAACGGGCACAGCTTGCCAAAGCATAAATAAGCGGGGTAAGCAGAGGCCTTTAGATTGAGCATATTCAAATTTCGCAGCGTATTATCAACTCATTTGATGAAAGATATTGTATAATAAGTATGATTACGTATTTTTCAACAAAGAATTATTGTTAATTTATGTGAATATATGTATACATTCACATGATGTATTACGTCTTATTTTTTTAATATATCTTAATGAAATGAAAGTAGATCACATGCAAGAAAATCAACAAGTTTCGAGATTTAACATAAGTTTAGTATTCATCCAACACAAGGTGACTGTCTGGAATACTATATTTTGAGCAAGTTTTAGATTATCACCGTTATACCTCATTTCTTCAACAACATAAAAATATATGAGACGTTTACCCGGCATTGCATTACTTTTAACCACAACCACAATTACAACATCAACAGCAGTGGATGTAGCGTCCGAAGTAAATTCAATAATAAATGATACCATTGTCAATTTAGCTGGAGGAGATTCCTCAAAAGTAGCAGCAACTACAGATGGATTAATGCACATATTTACAGCCTTATCAACGGCAGCAAGTTTATCTATATTCTTCTTCAAGTACTTAATTGGATTTATGATTCGAATTACTATGTATTCAGTATCACCATTAATATGGTTATCCAGTGCTTGTTGGCATCAATTTGTTACTAAACCCTTGGATTTGTTTTTACACGTGGTAAATATATTATATCCAGTTATTATGTTTTGTGTTGCAGCTATTTGTTGCGGTATATTCATTGGGGGTTGTGCAGGATTTGCAGCAGAAGCATTTTCATCCATTTTAATATCTGCAACATGGGGACCTCAATCACACAAAGGAACTGAACAAGAACAAACCGTTGAATTAGTTGATAGAAATGAGGGATTGACTGATGAATCAGATGTTGAAGAAGAGGAGCAGGAAAACATATACAATCATGATAAACCACCCAATTTCTTTGGATCAACTAAAAGCGAAAAGGGCAAAGAACCTTTAATTCCAAGAGTAGAAAGCTGGAGAGACTCTTTATCTACATCAAGCACATCTTCTTCGCCTGTTTTAATTAGAAGAAAGAAGTTGTCTACAAAAGATAGAAAGAATAGTTGGGAATGGGATGAAGATACTGAAGAGGAGGAAGTTGAATTTAATAATTTAAAAAATAAATAAGCCTGTTTTCCCTACTTTTTAATCGCTTTCTCTTTTTCCACTTTCTTTTTTTAAGAAAAATAAAAATATGAATCGATGGCCATGGCAGCAGGATGATTATAATCAAGCATCAACAAGTACATCTACAAGAGTGAGGCCAAATAAAAAACAACTGCTAGTTGCTATATTAAAATGGGTTCTTATTGCAACAATTGGTGGTATCATCACTTTTTTTACACTGTTTGGCATCGATTTTAATTCCCGGATAACACCAAGAGATTACCTTGCTTCAGCACGCCCTGCATCAGGTTCACTTTCTTCCACTTGTTTCAAACCTAATTATACACTAAGCAACCAACATTTTGGAATCATACCCGGTGTTCCTGTAAAGGAAGGTGATGTTTGCTTTGATTATGCTGGTTTAATTAAACCTCAACATAACAACGCTTCAGTTGTATATCATACATATTGGTCTACTCATATGACAAGATATTTGACCGAAAACCAACTTGCCAGTCTACGATCTTTTAAAGCAACCCAACCATCTCATAATACCCTTTTTTTGTGGATTGCCTCGAAGGATAAATCAAATTTACTCCAATCAGACAGTTTATGGCATTCAGTAAAGTCGCCCAACATTCAATTCAAGATTATTGAAGATGAGTCGAATGAATTGTTAGAGAATACTCCTCTTGTAACTTTAGAGGAAAGGCATTTGCAAGAATTGCTTAGATTAGTGTCCCTGTATTTATATGGCGGGGTTTGGTTCAACTTGGATGTGCTGTTTGTGAGAGATTTATCTCCATTGCTCCATTTGGAGTGGTTGACACAGGCAACATGCTTTGAATTATCTCAGTTCGCCTCAGCTTCCACCGTAGATAGTAGGTTCTCCGGTGCCCTGATGCATTTCTATGCAAATTCACCTTATATATGCGAAATGTTAAGTGTAGCAGCAGATGAGCTGAATGGTGTTGCTAATGGATTAAAACCACTTAAATCATTAGGACCAGATTTATACGCTCGAGTTTTTTATCGCGTGCTTAAAAATCGTATCACACCATGGGCAGTATTACCTTGGTGCTTTACAGATCCATCGCAATGTCAAAAGTCTAACGCTTTACCTAACGCATTTGACAACATTGGAGATTTTAATCTGAATAATTTAAACAAAATTTTTGCCTATCATTGGCATGAAAAATGGAAAACTTCTCCTGGCACAATATTCAAATATTTGGTTGAGCAGCAAAAGCGATCAACATCTTGGTAGAGCCATCTAATTTACTAATTCCCTGTCACCCTCCCCTCTTTTTGTGCTCCCCGTCCAGTTTAAAACTTGTATTGATAATGAATAATTCCCTTATAAAAACCCTCTTTCCCTTTGTTTGTTTATGCTTCAAAATACCTTTCGTACATTAATAAAAAAAAACTTAATGACTCAAGACAGCAAAAATATTTTATACTATAATCCTGGTTCTGTATTTTCAAATGTAGGTGTTTTGTTGATATATCAAAAGAATATTCAGGATCAATTTGAGCTGCGTCCAATTCCAATGGGTGTTGATAACATATCTCCATGGTACATAAAACTCAATCCCAAAGGTCAGGTACCAACCCTTGTTCATCAAGGCAAGTCAATCCCAGATACCCTTGCCATAGCTTCTTATCTAGATGAGCAATTTAAACCCTCTATCTTTGCAACTGAAGATTCTCAAGTGCTGGCATTAATTGAGCAATGGCGACAGGTTCGAGTCTTATCTTTGCTGTCAGGTATGAAAACCGCCACGCAAGATGTAAGTCAAATGGCAGCAACATTGGAAGCTTCTCGTCAGCAAGTAGAAAACTATGCTAAATCTAATCCAGACCTTGCAGAAGCATACAAAATCCGATTAGATGCACATGATGATCGCTCAAAAATCCTTATTGATCATGACGCGTATCTAATGCACAAGGAAAGATTGACAAAACTGTTGGATAATACTGAGAAAGCTTTACTTGATAATAATGGGAAACTCCTTTCCAGAGGTCAAACAGCAGCAGATGTATATGCTGTAAGTATTTTGTATTGGCTTAAAAGTAAATTGGATAAAGACATTCTCAAGTCAAGACCAACCATTGAGAAATACTATCAAGAGCAGGCATCAAGCCCTAGTTTCATTAATGCATTTAAAAAATAATAAAATAATAAAAGAAGTGAATTATATGATATACAAAGTAATGCGTTGTTGATTAATATTTAAAATCGTGTAATCGCACTAATGTAGAATCTGTGGGATGATACTCGACAATACCAGCTTTGACTAAAGTTTGAACATAAGGAGACCAGAAAGTGCCTGGTATTAATTCAATGTATGGGTTATCGGGAGAATCGACTGATTGATTCATCAAATCTTCCAACAAGCCCTTCAACTCACATTCTTCGCCTAATTCCCCTGCGTTCTATTATATTAATGTATTGTAAATAATCAAATAATAACCTTTTTTTTTTTTTTAAAAAAAAAATAAAAAAGTAGTTGCATACTTACATCAACTGGGTGAGGAGGATAAAATTCATCAAGAAAATCAATCAAATCATGAGTATCTTTCTTGTATAGTGAATCCCATAAAGCTTGCTCTTCTCGCAATTGATCTGGATATGTTTGTAAATATGCTTCTTGCGCTAAATCTCGTTCTGTATTTTTGAGAGCAGAATATACATCTTCACACTCGGATAAGATTATGGTTTCTTTTCGCAATGTGTGTGTAATATCATCAAGTTGCTTTTTAACAAATTCATTTACTTCTGCATATTGTTTAATTTGTTTATCCAAATCTTCTCTAAACTCAATTTCCAAAATACTGTCTTCAGGTAATTCTATTGTATCAATCTTTTCCATTTCTGAAGCTACAAGGTTATTGATCTCTCGATGTTCATACATTAAAGCTTGTAATTGTTTGCGAGCTTTTGTAGATACTGCATCCGATTTATTATTAAATACGCTGTTAGCCTGATTGTTAATTTGATTATTTTCGAGCTATAAATGAAATGTTTTTCGTAATCAATAATTCATATCAAGCACAAATTAATTGTATAAACCTACTTCGTAAAGCCTATCCCATAATCGTTTTTTTTCCAACTGTTGAGCTTCCAAAATACGATCAAGTTGTTCGCCTCTAGCAGTTCTATCATCGGAACTTTGTACTATTGGATCATTTGTAGCGGTTTCTTTGTAGCTTTGAGTTGCTTGTGCTATGATACTTTGTAAGGCTCTTTCAAATTGAGACATATTGTAGAAAATTGATTTACGTTAGAAAAGAAAAAGACAATTATGAAAATATGTTATTGTTGGACCGCGTTACTCTGAATGCTAAATGTTACCAGCAAAATTGGATGTGATTTAATTCACATTAGCCAATAACTTTTCTTATTTAATGTATTTTTTCCTTTTTATCAAGTCTAAGTAAATAAAAATTCGACATGGATACACCTAAAGAAACACCAAAGATAGTGAAGATCAGAAAGCCTAGACAGCCAAGAGGTACAAGAGATAAAACAATTAAGATTAAGCTCACAGCAAAAAAAAATAAAGCAAAAGACAATGAAGAAAGACACGTTATTCTCCCAGAAGACGAAGACGAAGAGCCTGAGGCTGCCATTGAAGAGCATATGATATTTAGAGTACCAGAAGGCGATATGTGTAATCGTTTACATGAATTGGTCAAAAAAAGAGAAATACCTGAAGATGTCAAAATACATTTCAAGGGTAAAATAAGACAAAAGGAAGCAAACGTTTGATATTAATCTGTATGAATATAGACAATAGAAAGGGTTATTTTGTGTTTGAAGGTCGTAAATATGATGTACAACTAGTTGATTTACCAACAATCATAGAATCACAGAAAACATTGGATAAAAAGCAGTTTTACAAAGTAGCAGATATTTCGCAGGTAAATTGCAATTGATTGATTTACTCGCTATTACAAGCTGATTGAACAAATATCAGATGTTACTAGTGGATCCTACCTCTGGATCAGAGCCATTTATACCACAGACGAATAGTAGATTAGAAACAGATCCATATAGTTTTCCTCATGGTTTGACACCACCATTAAAACATGTTCGCCAGAGACGATTCCGAAAGAAGTTATCAAAAAGAGTATGAAAACAATTTATTAATATAAAATGCTGAATGTATTAAATATGGTAAATATAGGCTATTGAGGAGGTAGAAAGAGAAGTCGAAAGATTATTAGAAATCGATGCCACAGCTGAAGATGTACAATATGGTAGGACCAAAAGAAATAGACTATTAAAAGTAGTAACTTAAATTGTGTTTACAGAGGTGGTTGATAATAGAGAAATGGAAGTCGAATCTGATGCTGGTACTCAAGATATAGATATTGACGATAGTGGAGACGAGAGCGAAAGTGATGAAGACTTGGCAGCAGCCATCGATCGTGATTTAGAAATGATGGAAGAGGAAGATGATGATGATAAGGATGATGACGATGAAGATGAGGACGAAGATGAGGATGAATCTGAAGAGGACGAGGATGACGAAGAGGCAGCACAAACAGGCGAGATTGGTAAGTGCATTTTATATTATCAAAGAAGCAGGGCTAATGCTTACTATTATAATTGCTTCACTAGAACAAAAACGTCAAGAAATTGCTGAAATTAAACAAGCTATTCAACGTAAAACTCGTGATTTGTCAACTGCTCCTAATGCTATGCTCAAGGTAATATTTATATGGTAATGCCAAAGATACCTCTTATTAACACTCTTTTCATATCATAGAATCGTTTTGAAACTGATATTAATAACTTGAAGAAGGCACTAACTCTAAAAGAAGCTCATCTTGCTGAAATGAATGAAAAAGAAAAGGATAAACAATAAATAACATGTACATTTGTATGTTGATTTTGTAATCGTTAACTTGTGTACTATTATATTGGGAGACTATTAGATGCCTTCATTTTCAAGTTCTCATATTTTGTGAATAAAATAAAAAAAAAAAAAAAACTACTTTTTGGATAAAATAAACAATTCGAAACTTTTTTCAGGTTCAAAAAAGTTATGTTTCATGAAAACAATCATTAAATAGCTAATAACCCGATAAAGAGAGACTTTCGTCTTATAGTATAAACGAGATAAAGTCTTTGAGATAAAGTTTGATCCTCCATTTGCAAGTCTTCAAAACTGAAGGCCACTATCTCTCCTATAACTAACCCCATACTAAGCAGCTTTCAAAATATATCTTGGACATCGCTAAATACGTATGGGTTGACTGCATTATATTACTTATTCTTAAATTGATTCTATAACTCACGAAAGACTCAAAAATTAGGCAAAATCAACTGTTTTTCCTTGAAAACTGGGTGTTATTCTTCATTCCTGCTTTAATTTTTTTTTTCGTTAATAACTCCAAGAAAAAGTTATATGCCAATGTACCTGAGATACTTAACGTTAATCAAAAAACAAGTAGGCTTGCGTTTCAAATACAAAAATAAGCATCTCATATTATGAAGTTTAAATTTTTTAATTAGCTTTACAATCAATGTAAGGTTAATGCCAAATCAGTATTAGGCCAATGCACTTTTATTCTGGTATGGGCCATTTCATTTGAGGACAGAAACACCTTTTATCAAATCTTAACTTAATACTGGGGAAAAAGTTCAAGAATATTTTGCAAACCATCTGAAACTTACTTTTCAACCCAAATAACTTTCAACTTTACATGAGAGCAGTTACACATCTCAGACACAATAATCTCAAAGCACAGTTTTCACAAGCTACTGTGTAAGGAGAAGATTACTGCCAGAGTACGCCTATAGTTTGCTGGGCATTTTTATTAAAGAACTAAAACTAGTGCATTCTCAGTTTCTCAACTCCAGGTGTGGACATGATGCTCAAAATGCAGAATACAGTATATTAAAAATTATTTATTTAATAGAAGAAAAAAAAAGGCGAATGGATGCATATATAGTATTAAGTGAAACAGTAAATGGAGGGGTATATTTTATAAAGTATAATCAATTATTAATGTCCTTGGTTATAAAGATGAGTTGCCATCTCTGCATAAAACTCTAATCGATCAAAATTTTGGCCATTGTCAGGTTTCATAGTTCTGAAACGGTAAGGAATATGGCTATATATAAGTGTACATTAATACTTGTTTTCAAATTATGCAAACATATAAATATACATACCTTTTGCCGCTTAAATCCCAATGATCGGCTTGGATTGTCTTAACGTAAGTTCCCCATTTGGCACTTTCAACACTGACAATACCATCATTATCACCTTCTTTTTCTTGAACCATTTGTCCTGGGATACCCAAAAGAGAAGACCAAGCAGGGAATTTAGCCGCAGCACCATAAGAATAGTATTTAACATTAGGATCATCAGGAGTATTAGGATTAAAGTAATTATTACAAAAGTCAGTTGTAAGATGAGCATAAGCTGGTTCGTCAAACCAATCTACCAAAAGTTTATCCATTTTTAGACTTGGTAATTTAGAGCTCCATTTTAATGCAGATGATGTAGGAAGACACTCATTACCACTTTGGCGTAACGTATTATTCTTAGTAGATATTGTAGTAGTAGCTGGCGACCATTGTCCATCAGTTGTGTACATTGGTACTTGCGACTGACCAACACCAAATTGGTCTCGAAACCAATCCATGACAGGAGACCCACGATGTGGAGTACAAATAGTTGTTAGTGATTTAACTTGATAGGGTCGATCATGAATATTAGCTAATAAATGACGACAATCAAGTCCACCCATTGAATGTGCAACAAAGTTAACATTTTTACCAACAAGTATGGATTTTAGAATTGTATGTAATGCGTGTGATCTTTCCCAAATGCTGCCGGCTTGTGGGACCTTGGTCACAATTATCTTGGCTCCTAATTTAGCTAATGTGTCCTCTACACCACTCCAATAGTGAAATTGTAATGCAGGAATATTTTGTGGCCCTCGAATATCAAAGCCAAATAAGCCATGACAAAGCACAATAGGCTCCCTTGGTGCTTTATAATGAGGTGTAACTGGTCCTGAATGTGATTGTTCTTTAATGGCTTTAATTTGTTTTTGCTTTTGTTTGATAATGTCTTTAGGGCATGAAAAAAATAGATCAGTGGTAAGCTTTGGGGTTCTTGCAGGATACAAAATGTATAACTGATCTTCTTTGGTAGATGATTTGCTTGTGCTGACACTAGCCAATGTAACAGCCGGTCTTTTTAGTTTGGTTTTAGTATTTGATTCATTTTGTTGTTGTTGTTGTTGTTGTTGCTGTTGAAAGAAGGTTAATTTTCGATGTGCTTGTAATAATAATGTTGCAAATGATGTTGTCGAAAGGTTTAGTTTTAAGGAGCATTGTAGATAGTTGTATAGTGTATAGAGTGTAATAATAGCCATATGAAAATATATAAAGAAAGAATAGTAAAGAAAAAGAAGAATATTTGGTATCTTAATTTGATCAATTTATATGCTCTTTTCTCGGCATTTCAAACTGTATAAATTAAAATGCCCAAATGTCGCCCCATTTAAGTAAGGCAAGTTTTTGGGGTTATGAGATATTTGATATATTTATAATTTGACATTTGACAGCAAAAAAAAAAAAAAAAAAAAAAAAAAGGTGTTATCTTTAAGCATTTCTTAAATATTTTACCTATATTTTTATGCATTATTCTATATCAAAATAAAATACTTTGATTGTAAATAAGTTTGCATAGACGAGCCAATGAGGCTCCTTTTTTTTCTTTGTGTTTAGCCAATATTTTCTCATACAATAATCTGCTTTTTTGCATATATTTCGTTCAATGTCATACATAAATATCTATCATGTGGGCAGAATTACAGGTGTTTTGCTGGCAATTCAGTTAAACCCACTCATATTTTTTCCCACATCTGTGTAAATAAATTCAACGCTGATGATTGGATCCATTGTCACTTTTTAAACGTGGACAAATAAAATCCAAGAAGTGGATTTATTGTAACATTATTAGTACACAATACGTATAAATATCAATGTACTTAATACCAACCCCATATTAATTTGATATCGTTAAAAAAAAATAATTAATTCAAACCAAAAAATAAAAAATCAGGTCATCCTATTATTTATTAAGTTAACGTGCAACATTTACTGTAACTTTTTATTACCAAATTGAGAACCTCTTATTTTTTATTTACTATAAACCTTTTGACATCATTGAAAGTTTATCTCGAGTGGTACAATTGCAATATTAACTGTCTTTTTACTGAATTAGTTGGCCAAGAGTAGGCTAATGATCTTCCCCTCTCCCCCCATCCCCCCCAAAAAAAAAAAATCTATTTGTGGCGGCCACTACCTATTCATGGTATAATAATGCCAACTTCCCCAATATACAATTAAAAGGCGTTTATGTCATAAATTTTCAAGAAAAAAAAAATATTTATATCTATTATCGATACGGAAAAAGCATGTGCTTAAAAAAATTCTTACAAAAATAGGCAGTTATGGACTCACAAAAAATTTTTAAATAGTTATTTGACATTCTGAAAGCAAGTTTTTCTGAATGGGAAAAAATGAATTTTGGTCATTTTAGGATTTTTTTTGGCTTGAATTGTTCATTAAAAACAAGCTACCTACCACAGCATATCATGTAACATCTCAGGTACATTCCTAAGTTTTTTTTTTTTTTTTTTTTTTTTTTAAGATTATTCTTCATCAGATAAAACGCTCAGATTTTAAAACTTTTGTATGATGTTTTTTGTTAATTTTCAATTTTTTTTTTATTCGTTATTTTTAAATAGAATACTTAAAAAGCCTTGACTTGATATTCATATAATTGCATAATAATATTGTACAAATATATGAATTTATGCAAGGAACGTTAAATGAGTGCTCATCTCTTGCAATTCTTCAATATCTTCTGGTGCAGATTTATCTAAACCCAAGATTCTATATGTTATAATTGTAGATTTAATATGTGCTAATGCTTCTCTTTTTCTTTTTCCAGTCGTCAAACAGCTAAACAATATTTATTAATGAATTTTATGTACACAAAAGAATGATTGGCCCACTTACAGATTTAATAAAATTGTCGACAACTTCATCATTTCCTCTGCTCCTTCAACACTAAGCTTGCCATATACTTTTTGAGCGACAGTTAATGACATTATGGCATAATTTGAAGCTGCTTCCCATTGACCAGAGTTACAAGCGTACATTGCAAGTCGATCTGCTGTCTTTCCAACCGCTAAAACATCATCATGATAGATGTCAGTTTGTAGTTGAAAAACTTTGACAAAATCCTGTCTCTGCTTGAATATTTCAATTTGATTTTCTGTCTATATTTCAACATGTTATTCTATTTGTGTACGTGGGTATACAGATATATATCCAATGTATTTACTCTGATGAAATAAGACCAGTTTGGTTCTTGATCGCACTCGCTACACTTGGATTGTTGTCTATACAAACGCCCCTTTTTACAAATTTGACATTTATAGATACTTTCTGGAGATTTCTTTTCGCTACAAGAATGTTTATAATAACTTAATATGCTAGTGATAGGGAGGTTGTTCTTTCTTACATCTTCTCTTTACATGAATTACACTTGCAATCAAATTGATAGCACTCTTTCAGTTTTTTCAAACGATCATCTCGGCCATGTACAGAAGCCAAGGGACCATAACTGATTGTAACTTCATTTCCTTTCTCGATAGGTCTGTTTACACAATGAATCTTTAATTGACATGGTTTGGTACCTCCATCTCCAAATGAAACTATAGAATTTGGGTTGCAGTCGTGATTTAATTTGCTTGCAGACAAATACACGGCTCTTCCCAAAGTCAAAAATTCTCTTGAAACAATAAAGGATGCATCAACAGGTACGGATTCTGCTGTTTTGACTGCAAAAGAGTTACATTTGATTTGAAAAATAATGGTTATAATGCAATCAATAATACGATCTGTTAAATAAAAGCTGGTTGCAACTTTTTCTAACTTTTTGCGATAATCCTTTACGAGATTAGGATCAAATAGTTCCCTGTTAGATACGAGGTTGGGTATAGTTTCTGGATAAATGTATCAGTTTTTTATCACTGATTTTATGCACATTTCTAACCTTTATTTTGAGATTTGCTCACGAAATAACCTTCAACTGCAAATATAACGTCGGCATCTTCCTTGGAAAGTTCAGGGAATCGACAAAGCCATTGATGACTTCTTGTCCATGCCTGTTGTTCACAATCGTCAGAACAATACTTCATATTCCATTTGCAATCTTTGTCGCGGCACACTTTATATTTTTGATCAACTAAATCTTTGAAACAATGATGGCAATGATTATTTTTATATTTGGCATCTAATTGTCGAATAAATGGTTCTTCAACTAATAATTGCTCCCCTTGGTTTATTTTCTCGTTAGCAACACAGTAGGTGCCCTTGGAATCTTGTTGTTTCTCAATGACTTTTTTCCAATTTCCTTTACCAGTTTCAACATCCCAAGCGGATAAGCTAATATGAGCAGGCGTCAATCTTTGATGTAAGTCTACTTGCTGCATTTATTTGTCAAAAAAAAAAAAAAAAAAAAATAGAGTTAAGGATACAAAGTCGTGTATCTGGCTTTTGGCGCATTTTGAGCAATGCTTAAGCCAATAAAATCTTGTGTAAACACATTTTGATGCATTTTTTTCCTTTATCTTTTTCCCTTTTCTTCTTTTTTCTTTTTTATTTAAGCAATAAAATGCTATTAGATTTACCAGCAGAGCTGTTAATTCGTATTATACAACACATCGAGCAAGTTGGAGATAAATGCCAACTATTAAGAACTTGTAGACACTTGAATCACTTGTTATCAACACATGTTGTATGTTGGAAACAATTAGATTTTTCTCCTTACGATAGATCCATCAGTAATAATAGCCTCTTAACATTTCTTAGAAATACCAATATTCCAATCTATACCGCCTATAGAAGCTCTGATTATGCTACAACGGCAATTACTACATTGAATATAAGTGGCTGCTGGAATTTATCTGAAGAATTGATTGTAGCATTATCAAGATCTTTAACACATCTTACGCACCTTTCTCTCAACGGCTATCGATTAAATACGCCCATTTTATTACGCATAATTAAGCAGAAAAAGTTGCAGCAAAATATATCTCCTGCAATTGCATTTGAACAACAACGTGATCACGTATATCAAGTACGTCCATCTCATGACTTATCTTCAATGTCTATGGATCTATCTAAAAAGCAAACGCATAGACTTAAAGTACCACTCATACTTTTATCAAATATGGTTTCCAGCTTGCCACACTTAACATCATTATCAATTCAATATCAAGACCTTGGGGGAAGACATCATTTCAAAGAATTTGAAAATATTTGCCACTTGGATATATCATCTTGCATTATCAGTCAACCTGCATTACAAACTCTGCTTCGAGTTGTTGGACCAAATTTAAGTAGTTTAAAAATGCTCAACATTGATTTAAATAATCTCTCTTGGCTTTCTGTTAGTCAATATGGCAAGAAATTGGAATGTCTTCATGTATCATGTAATGAACCATTGTTATTACCTAGTATTCGACATGTCGTTAGTCATTTACCTATGCTACAAGATTTTCGATTAACTCGTATTCGAACTGGCTCCATTGATTCTGTCATTGAAAGATTGAATACTGCTAACCTAAGAAGATTAGATTTATCGCCTAAAATGAATATATATCCTAAATCAGCATCCAACAATAATGTTGATTCTGCTGGTAGAAGATCCTCAAGAGCACAATTTTCATTTGACTCAACAACGACAACAATGTCAACGCCAAATACAATCCATAACAGATATAACAAACATCCACCTCAATCACCTAAACTTGCTTTATCAATTTCTAATTATGCTACAACAGAGCATGATCTTTTACTTTCTGATTCATCTCTTGAACGTCTTTCCCTTTGCCATCAATTGATAGAATTGAGAATTTGTTTTCCTACAATTACGGCATCATCGCTACATGAAATGTTCAAACGTTTACCCCAATTACAAGTATTTGAACTTCGTCAAAAGCATGATAAATCAGCTATCGACTTTTTAACGGGATTGAAATATTGCCAAAAATTGAAGGAGCTATTACTATTTTCAGTGCATATAACTCAAGATACAGTTGACAATCTAATTTCTGATGATTATTTATTGAAGTCTACTTTGCAACATATTACAATCAGTGAAGGAGGTGTTATCATAGAAGACAAAAACAATTTAAATGCCCTTTTATCATCATTGAAATTGTTGCAAATTGTTTGTCTTGGTCAATTAACTCGACCTATTACATGGCTTATAGACGATAGTACTGTAAGTGATAAACAAAATGTAGTCTTCTTTAAACAAAATAAACAATGGCATGCCAAGTAAAAAAAAAAAAAAATGCCTTTGTGTTTCCTCAAATGGGCTGCAATGGAATCCGGAATCTAATTTAACCTGCTTGCCCTGATTTCTTTTTTTCACTTGCTACAATTGTACAAAGAAGAAAAAGTTTTCTTCTTTACTGTCTTTATATTCTTTCTTTCTTTTTTTTTTTTTTTTTTTCATCATGTATCATAAATTATTATTTATTATATTATTATTATTACTATCATCTATAAATATAAATGCGGAAGACGATTCCGACGATACATCAACATCTTCATCTGATACCTCATCAAGTACAATACAACCTTCAACTTCCGAGACAAATAGTGCTGACGAATCAACACAGCCAGTAAACGAAGATATTTATAATTCTAAAGACTTTTTTACAACACCTCCATTAATAACAGATATTACGGATACTGTACAAGTAAAATTGTATTGCGAAATTGATAAGGATTACTGTAAAAAAGTTGAAAATTCTTTAATTCTAGCAGCAGCCAGCTTTGCTCAAGTAGTAATCCTAAAGAACAAGATTGTGTAAGAAAGAAAGCATGATATCAAATAAACAAATCGATTAATTAGTTAAATTTAGGTTTCAAGCTTCTTATTACAGTTTTTGTGATAATTCATGTTCAAATAATACATATGGATGGGGCACACCAAGTTCACAGGTAAAATGATTTCTAAACAGCATCTATACTGTATCTAATGCTTTTTATTTTTAGTTTACCTTGATTTCTTTAAATGAAGCAGATTCGAATTTCATTTATCCGCAAGCATTAGCAAAGCAATTAACATTATTTACAGATAGTTCTAATTGGGCTAATTATGATGTCGCCATTGATATTAATCATGATATGTATATGAACGCTGTAAACTATGATAAAATACCTGATTGGAATGGCACTGGCGTTCCACCAATGGGAGGATATTGGTTTGCCAACGACTCTTCTATCAAAGATTATCAACTAGATCTCCAATACATTATTCTTCATCAAATGATACATGGATTAGGCATGGTTAGCTCATGGGCTCCTTATTTTTCTGATACAAATTCACCTTTTCAAAAGCTATTAAAAGGTTTAATTGTACCTGAGGATAGTCTTAAAGTCATGACACCAAGTCCTTATTGGTATATAAGGCATTCTACAGGACCTGCTTATGTTACTGGATTTCAACCCAACATGATTTTCGACAAATTCTTGAATTTAACTATACCTGCCAAGAATGAAACAAGATGGCTTGTGGAATTTGGTTTTGATTTGCAGAGCTTTTGTGTACTGGAGAATGATGCATTTATAGTCAATTTTATGAATGCCTTTTTAAATAATGCAACACAATCTTCAAGGGCCAAAAGTATTTATGTGTCAATGGCGCAATCAAAAACACTTTCATTCAAATTTAGTACAACTTGCGAAAAGAGTGCTTATTTTACAAATGCATATCTCAATCAAACATACAGCTCAATACAGTTAATGACCGGTCCAAATATTCTTCAAGACAATACTTTAACAGAAGAAGCTTTATATCGACCTGGAATCTCTACTTCTCATGTAGACGATGACTATGCAGGTACACCTGATTTTTTAATGACACATACATTTAATTTTGGAAAGACATTACAACAGCTTATTGAAGATGCTTATTCGACAATACCCGAGATCAAATACAACATTACCAGTACAATTAAAGTAAATGTTACTACTGTTCATAATACAACGGTAGGCAATCATACAATAAGCGCCAATGTAACAACCACAGAAGAAAGAGATCAAATCACGGAATTTTTATATAAATCTGCTATTGGACCTGGCATCCTTCGTATTTTAGAGACTATTGGATATTCAACAGTTTTGACAAATACAAATTATACCACTAGTGCAATTAAAACTACAAAGGCAAAAACATCTTGCGATGACAGTAATAACAACTACTTTAGTCGTGATATTTTAGAAGTAACTGTTCCTAAATCGGATGCTACACGTTTATTTGCTACAAACATTAATTTTTATTGCATTGTATTATTATTTGCTCCAACGTTTTTTATTTTATAAATCATATGTATTTATTTGTTATAAATTATGATTGACTGTGGCTCATAATGCATAAATACTGTGATATTCATGGTGGTGTTGTTCTTAACAGTCAATAACAATCACTCTATTATTGTTTAATATAATTTATGAAAGGATTACATGCGTATTTAGTGTATGAATTATGGTTCTTATCATCGCATGCATCTATGATCAATACTTTCATTTTTTGATTCTATTCGTAATGCAGCACAATAATGATATCCTTAATTTGATATAGCAGCCAGCGGTGTTTAAACCCGAAAGCCGTAACTGTCTGATTTATGATCCAGTTTGCCATTTTTAGAAAAAAAATTGACCTTTAAAGGATTTTTTAAGCGTAGTTTTCTAAAATAGTTTTAAAAATGCTTTAACAAAAGTATTATTATTTAAAGTTTTCTATGTAATTAAATTTTTTACTCCTGTAATTTTATAAGTGAATATTCTATAGTTTGTGAAAATGTTAAGTTTTGGTTTATGAGCAATAACCTAACAATTTTGGGTCGTAGATCTAAAATAAACTATACCAAATGAACAAGAGCAAAATTCTGTGTTGATGTCTCTAATATATGTCTTAGTAAAAAATTTCATTTTTTGAACGAAAAATTGATTTTTGTCAAAATTGAAATTTTTGATGAGGTATTATAAGGCAAAAATCGAGCGAAAATCAAAACTTGGAAAAAACTGAAAAAATGCATCAAAATATATCTACTAAATGAAGGCATTCGTTTGATATCTTTTTCAGTGATGGATGCCGCCTAGAGCCATAAAAAAATGACATTCAGACACCAATCTTGACCATTTTCAGTGATTTTAGAGGCATTTGTTTAGCATTGGGCAGCATCTTCTTGGTTATTTATAAAATTAAAAGCCTTTTTATATGGCCTTGGCAGCATTAAAGTATTTTCAACTTTAAATGAAGGTGGCACATACTCGAGTTGCTGGAAAACATAACCTTATTTGAGTTCAATGGACTTTTCAGTGCATATAAGCGGCGGTGGGCTATTTTAAATTAAAAGTCTAATTTTTAATGATAGTACACTACTGATTTATCTCTCAGTAGAAGTAAGTATAGTTTGAAATGAAAGAAGTGTTATAAAATGATTTATTTAGGCATTGTACAGCACGAATATGTGTTGCATATCTAAATAAATGCTGCGGCAGCACAATTAAAATTCCTTTATTTTAAGGATTTTTTTTTAGCACTTTGTTGACATTTTCAAGTATGAAAAATGGTGAAATATTTCTTAATATGCTCTTATTATTATAGTATTTTTTTGGAGTTGTTTTTATCCAAAGAAGTAATTTTAATGGCCTCGTATGCAAAGAATAATTGGCATTTTGTAATTAAAATGTGTCGAACGGTCTATGATATCGTTTCTCTCTTCCCCCCCCCCTCCCCCTACAGTGGCAATATGTATGAAAAAAGGGCCTTCCTTCCCGTAAGAAAATGCATGATGCTATTATGATACAAACCTGACCTCAATGATGACCAAAACATTTAGAGCCAAGTAGGAATGCTTTAAATTATCCAAATGTAAATCAAGACAGAAACAAAAAAATCATATATAGATTACCAAAAATTAATAGGGATCATAATATTCTGAAAAGAATGTTTATACTTGATCATTATGATATGAAACTCTTTCTTCGGGTTTTTTTTTTGTTTAGCTCCTTAAATGCAATATAATAAATAACTTGCTGATATTATTGCCTCGCCCTTTGTATACCTTGAGATTCTCCTTCCAATAAATATACAGCAAAAAGCTCCTTTATACGCTGATAATTCGAGCATATATATCTATCCTACTCCTACTCCTCCTTCTCTTCTGTTATATATTTCTATGAGCTTATCCATTGTTTCCCCCCCCTTTTTTTATGCTAATATATTACTACTAGACTTCTTCTCTGTTCACTCTCTCTCCCCAACCCCCTCCCACCTTTTTTTTATTCCTCAACTGCTTCAAACAAAAAATTGTCTCCTCCGCTTCCGTCGTTGTAGCCGCCGCTGTCGCCTCTTTCTTTATTATTTATATATCAGAAACCCATTTTTAACGGCATATAAAATACATTTGTAACAATGTTTGTTTGTTTATATAAATTTTACCAAGCATTATGATTAAAAAAATACATAGTTAGTATGATAAACACACACACACACATATATATATATGTATATATATATATATATATATATATAGTGCATTGTAATATACTTAACAATTTGTCGATCTTGTGTATATGTGTTAGATAAACATTTGCTAATCCAATTTTTATGTCTGTTAAATAATATGCCTACCTTTAGAAATCAGGTTCTAAAAACATATAAACTAAACCTGTTGAAACTTCAGGAACAGCCACTGCAACCACTGCAACCTATACATACATACAGAACAACAACAACAACAATAACAACTTTTCTCGTTTCATCTTGTTTTTTTTAGACCCTTCTTTTTTTAAACCTTTATAATAACAATGACTTATTCATTAATAAAAACATACACATTTTATATATAACATTTCATATATTTAAAAATGAGGAGTTGTGTATATATTAATTATGATTAATCGATCGAAGTCAATCAGATAAATCTTGAATATGTCATTTCGCAACAGAATACCTTCATCTTGGCAAAAATGAATATATAATAATCTCCTTTAACAAGCTCCTTTTTAAATAATAATAGTCTCGAACATGTTATTGTTTCATTGCTTAGCATATGTCGTATGAAATACTAAACAAGTATAAAATATCACCGGATCTAAACCGAATCACCAATTTCTGTTGGGACAAGATCCCTTGTGCTATAGTTTATATAAAAACATATATAAATTTATATATATATATATATATATATATGTATTATACATTAATCAATTTAAATGCGCCTCTTAATTTTCATCAATCTATACAAGGAAAAAACATGAAAAAAAGGCTTTGATTTACAAAACAAGTTAACATATATAATACTTAAGCCGGAGAACCATAAAAAAAAGTAATTTTCACTTGATATTACAACCGAATTATGTCAATATTGGAACTTGAAAGATTTAATATCATATTGTTTGTACATCTGCAATTGAGCCAGGTCTATTGCTGATGTGATTGACTATTTGACCATATTCTATTGATTATATTATTTTATCAATGCACGTTCCAACTGTTAGTTTACAAGCACAATTAACAAAGATTATATAAATATTATAAGCATTATTGAATTTAAATTTCACTATTTTTCTGTTATATATATATATAAGGAGATGATGAAGGATGATGATATCAAACATAAATAGGAGCTTGTTATAATGATGTTTATAAAGGGGACTTTTATATGTCTTGATAGAGTATATGTCATTTGTTTTTTTATCCTTTGATTTAACCATATTTTGTTACAAGGTAATAAAAAAAAAATCATTCTTCCAACTTATATAGTATAATAAATAAACAACAACAATAATAACAGTTATAATTTTTGCATGAATTTAAATAAGCAGGGGGGAGGGGTTATATATATATTTATGGAGATAAAATGTGTTTATGTATAAATATATATATAAAAAAGAAAGCACAAAAATTGCCACCAATACAGATTATAGGAGTTGACATTGTAGCAGAAGAAGGGGATTCGGATTCATGCCGCTCCTCTTTCTTTTTCGTACAGCCTATAGATATTTCTCCTGCTTATATAAGTGAGAAAAGGGGGAGATATCTATTATTCTAAAATTCCCCTTTTGAATATTGTAATAATATACATTGTAAAAAGTCGCATAAACAAATCAAAAAAATATAAATATGCTTAAATTATTTTCATATTTTCTTTTCTCTCTCTCTCTTTTTTTTTCCTCTTTTTTATTTTTATTTTATTATTTATTAAAAAAAAATGCATCCACTTGTACATTCACCAATACAAACAACATTTAAGTCAAAATTAAATAGTTTAAAAAGATGGTTTACACCTGAATTAACAAAGAGACGCCCATCACAAAGTAGCACAACATCAACTACATCAACTACATCAACAAATAGTACTGCAATAAGCTGTTGTTGTCATCAAGAGGATTCACTATTTATACCATCACATACCAAAAGGCCATCATTGACAGGATCAGAAGGACTTGGGATTGTAGTTGATAAATGTATGTCACCATTTCGTAGAAGACCATCAAATGCTTCATCAGAAATGTCAATAATTGATTCACAAAAAGAGATTGAAAAAGTGTACGAATTGTACAATTTGGCAATGGATGAATTAAATTATGCAGAAGATTCAAGAGGATCACCATATTATTCAGGTGATCGAATTGCAGCAAAAGAAGCAATTGAGAACTGCGAAAGATCTTATTCACTCCTATTAATGCAAACAGAACAAAAAGATGAACATTTGCAGTCGACCATAGGATTTAAAATTTTAACATTAAAATCAAAGTATGAGTCTTTACCATTACAAGATGATCAACTTTCGTTTTAAAATTATTTTAGCTATTTTATTTATGTATCCTCACATTCTCTTCATCATGGTCAACCTTTTATTTTAACGAGACATATCTTTTTACATATTATATATATATATATATCTTACATATTCCTTACTTATTATTCTAACTACTATACACGTTTGAAACCCTAAATTCTGTGTTACATACCATATACTTTATACATATATTTATTCCCCCATTAAAAAAATCCAAAAACTACGTAATTTTATTATATATAAATCAAATTTTTTTTTTTATTTTTTATTTTTTATTTTTTTTATTTTTTATTTTTTTTTTATATTTAATTTATTAAATAAAATTAACAAAAATGCTTGAAACACTTCCAAGAGATATTTTACAATATAATATTTTAAATTTACTGGATAGTTCTTCTTTAATTAAATTATCGCTTGTATCAAAATATTTTAATTATTTAACAAATGACGAATTTATTTGGAAAAAATTATGCGTCCAAGAATTTAATATCTCTCAAGATAATGCTTTTCGAAATAAGGGTTGGAAAAAGTTTTATCAGCAACTTAAATATCATGCAAAAGTATTCACTTGGGGTGAAAACTTTGATGATCGCTTAGGTCTTGGCGATAAAACGCCTTCTGTAGTTGCAGAAAATGATTTTATACCAGTAAATCCTCGACTCAGGTAAGATTTTACAGAAATGCCAAGATATTAAAATATCTTAAATACGTTAAAATATAGAATGCCTAGATTTACATCAAGATATCCAAATCAAGTTGCAGTACCTCAGGAGGTCCTTTCCTTAAAGAATAAACATATAATCGATATTACATCAGGAGGTTGGGCTTTTCATGGGTTGGATTCTTCTGGCTCTGTATATATGTGGGGAACTGTAAGTAGTTAAATGCTTATAATAGTTACATATTATTCTAACTCTTCTTAGATGCAACAAGATATTTCTCCTAGAAGTTCTATTGGTACAAGAAGACTTCGATTACCCACATTGTTACAGGAAAATAATGAGCATCAGCAAAAGATTCAGTTTCATAGCATTTCAAGTGGTAGAGGACATGTCATTGGGCTTGCAAGAGACGGATCGGTTTGGCATTGGTCTAATCATATCATGTTGCAACGTGTAGAGCTAGGCACTGATGATGAAGTTGTACAGGTGGCTGCGAATTGGAATTATTCCAGTGTATTAACCTGCACTGGTAGTTTATACATTATACCGAAACCTGATTTAATCATCCCATCTGAAACTACAAATGAACCTCGACCTACACAAATAGCATCAAGTGGTTTTTCTACAACGCAACTACTAAATGAGCAAGATAAAATTGTTCAAATTGCAGGATTAGATGGATACACGTTAGCTTTAACTGAATTTGGTCGTGTGTTGAAAATCTCAACATTAGATCAAAATTTACTAAGCATTCAACCTATGCAATGTGTTGTCGAATTAACTCATTTTAGCAGTACAGAAAATGAACATAATAATCGTCAAGGCGTAATGCATAGATTTCTTACAGGTGCATTTGAAAATTTTGCTGTTTATACCAAAGATAAGGTCATGCTGGGCAAAGTTGATGTTACAAGGGATACAGAACCAATTCAATTAAATGAGTTGAATAACCATGATGTTTGCAAAGTTTCCTTTGGAGAGTGAGTTATTATATAATTTACACTTTATTTCATTTCTTTTTTTTTTTTCTTTTTTTTGTTATTTATACTATTAATTTAGTTATCATTGTGGTGCCTTAACAAGTCAAGGCAAGCTATTAACTTGGGGTAATTATAGTTCTGGAGCATTAGGACATGGAAAAATTTCAGACGAGAATCATCCCATTCCCAAATATGTAGAGACATTGAATGATAAATTTGTATTTGCTATTGGTTTTGGTGGATGGCAAAGTTCTGTCTTGGCAATTAACAGGGTTGAAGGTGATGATAATGATGTTGTTATTGATGGTATCAATAATGAATAATGATAAAAATAAAAAGTTTTATGCTAATTTACGTTTTCTTGATTCTTTTTCTTTGCCCTTTCTACTTGTGTTTGGTACTATTGTATCATCGTATATTTGTTGTTGTAACAACCTTGATTCATTATTATGAATTTGTCTTTTCTTTTTCAAGAAGGATTTTTCAATCTGCTCTTGATGTTGATTAATGTCTCGTCCTCCTATTAACCTCACAGTTAAATTTAAAATGATAGGTCCTTCTTGAATTGAATAATCTTGAAATAAGTTATCATTATCTGTCAAAATTCGACCTCCTAAAGATCGTATTTTTTGTTCTTCTACGCCAAATGTTGTCGCCTTGGCTAGTTTTTGTTTTAAATCATAAACAGTACAAGGTTCATTTGCTTTGAATCCGAGACAAAAGGGACCAAATCCTGAAAATGAATTGATAATGACTTGAAAATACATTCAAACAGTTGGTTTGTTCTATCAATAATTTTTTTTTTTTTTTTCGTTTTTTGTGTACGGGTGCTGTTTGAAAATGCAAAATTTAGATGTACGCGTTTCTTTTATACAAGTAGTGCATTACAAGAAAGGTAAAAAAAATAGTAAAACAAAAAAAAGGGGGGGTGATACCGTTATAAATGACGTAAGTAAAATACATGCATAGGCTACTCAAGACCTCCTTTATTTCTTGAGTTTTTCAGGTATTTGCAAGGTGTGAGAATACATCGCTTAATTAGTTTTCAGATGAGAGTATATGAGCAAATATATACTGCAATGTAACTTTACTTTCGTTCAAAATAAAACTTTAGCTGCACTACTTCTTATTTCAGATCAATTGCTAAATATGCATGATATGATAATTACTTACCTAATTAGATTTCGTTGTCATACATGCTTTAATTCTGTACATCAGCAATCAGTATTTAACTGAATATGAGGTAAAATGTAAATATATCCAATTAATCAATTATGTAATTTTTCTGGTAAAAACTACAAACTAGTAAATAAAGTTATGTATGCTTATGGTATATTTTCAGCCTAATTAAAAACACTTGTTTCGTATTCATGTAAGTAGAGCATAATTGATTAAACGTTTACAACAATACCACGACACTACAAATAAATGTAGAAACGAGCGTGAATTTTGTCAGCTCAAAATTCAAATCAACAAATTGATTAGTCCCGAGCTATCATAATAGACGGAGAGTAGTATACACGGTATATAAAAATATAGATTGAGTGATTGCTTAATCATTTATAATGATCCATATATCATGTCTTAGTCTTGCGATCCTTGGATTTTCATTTAGATTGGTAAATATTCGTTTCCACTGTTTGAGATTGATGCCTATATATTAAACTTGGGTTTGATTCTGTTGATTTACAAGGAAAATTGATGAACAGCCTCAATTTTTGATGGTTTATTATGCCTAAGCCATTTACCCATATGATATACAGCATAATAACATAGTAGCATAATGCAAAGAAATTGATGTCTTCGAAAATTAATAATTGAACAGACAAGCGCTTTTAAAATTGTTTTTTATAAAATGTGTTTATCATATCATACAATGTTTCAAGAGGCAGAAATTACTACTAATTTTTGGTAAGTGATTTTAATTGATAAACCAAACATCAAGCTATATTCATAATATAAATGGCTTTTACCCATAAAACAGCAAACTTTCTAACGCTCATTTACATTATTTCGTTTCATTTTAGCTACGTTATTGGTGTTGATGTAATACAACATTATCTATCATACAAAAACAATGAGAATATTCAAATGAACGACAGTTAGAAATTTAAGCGCTGTACACATGTTTAGAGTTGATAGTTTAAAATGAATGATTTGATAATAAGGACTTACAAAAAAACGAAAAATTGCTAATAACGAGGATGTTACTTAATTTCGATAGTTTTCATTGCAATTAGGGATGTTGTCGAGCCGAGCTTGTATTAGTAAATTTGACTGGAAACCCCCGGTTCGACAACAATGCCAATTGCAATAGATGCTGATTTTTATTGATTTCGCGCTATTTTTAAATTAAAATGGTCCACAAATCCATGAAAAAAAAAAAACTGGGCGTTTGATCGTTACGGTTTAACAAGTAAATTAATGGGATGTTAAAAAAAAATTTGCAATACAGTCAAACCTCAATTTAAGGGCACTCGTGGTTTCTTTTAAAAAGTCCTTTATATCGAGGACCTTTCTTAAATCAAATTTAAAATACAGATCAACTTCAATTTTAAGAAAAGAATAAAGGATGAAGGCATCTTAGACAATCACACCACATCCTTAATCCATGATACAAAAACCTCCTTTATATCGAGGTTTCCGTTATATTGAGGAACCTTATATCCAGGTTTGATTGTAATATCTAAATACAACTTTATATCACCAAGCCAAAAAATAAATTGTCTATTATGCACGTAGCAGACATCTCACTCAAGTAAAGCTTACTTTACACCGTTGTCCTTTTTTTTGTCCCTTTTGCAGTGGAATTACATACTAAAAGCTTGATAATCATAAAATAACTTAATTTACAAGTATCACTCACAGAGTTCATGCCACTTGAAATATTAAAGTGCAGCAATAATAAAGAGATACTCAAAGTGAACACAATAACAAACGCATGCGAAAATACAAAATACTTTTGACCAATACATGTCGTGTGAACGACAGCACCCTTGATCACAGTGCAATCGATTACACAAATGACATATATACCAAGAAGTATTTTACCTAATTCAATAAATAATAATATCAAAGATATTAGGTTTAATCAACTATTCCCCTGTGTCATAGTTATATTACCAATGAATAAGATTTCAAGCACACATTAGAATTCACACCTTAAAATCAAGGTTACCTAAATAGATATAGCCAATAGCTCCCAAAAGGCCAACATTGTCGCACTTGACATATAACCCTTTATGGTCGATGCTTCGCATGATTTATCCTTTCAATATAATATTAGTAACAACAACTCAAAATTAGAAGATTACTCCATTCAAGTCTGATGGTATACAAGTTCTCTAAATCACTATAAATACCCTCATACTTTTTCAATTATATTTAATCTTCAGAAATCTTTTGTAATAAAACTTTAGCTGATTATAATTGTATTTCTACCGCTTTTATTATTATATTTTTTTATTTTAGTAAACAACTTCGTTATTTACTGCACCTTTTACATATTGTATTTATAGAATGAATATAATTTGTTAACTACAATTAATAACATTACTATTATCGTCTTTGTTTTCAATGCAATTTTACCTTTTAATACAGTTTAACTATTAAAATTAATTCCCATAACATGTAATTATTGTAAAGTGTTTGCCGCTGTTATACATATGGAAGCAATCCCTTTTATAAAAAGGCGTGGCAAAGTATGTTTCATTATAATACATATACACATTAACAATTTGAGAAAATGTTAGTTTTCTTTTGGATTGTAGTATATTTGTATTTAGTTTAATATTTGAGAGGGAGAGATAAAAAATGTTATTGTGTAAATTTAATAAAATTCACTGTTACCATGCAACATATTGCATGATTAAAATGATAAAAACCATAAATAACGAGATGTTCAAAGAATTTGTTCTCCTTGAATTTAATAAATAATATAATTCTTTATTCCTCATAAATATACAAGAAACTTTTGTAAATCCAATTAAAGTATTTGAATTGAACAAAACTATTCTACTGCCCTGCTTCAATTTACAATGATGAGTTGTTCCATTTCCAACTACAGTACTATATATCTTCTAATTTAAACATCCCCTGCATACCATTGCATTGCAAAAAATAATAACTCCGGCGAATTTTCTTCTAACTTTCATACATCTCAGGTGTGGCGGCAGTTGAAATCCGAAATTTTCTGATGATGAAAAAATTGGATAAAAACGATCCTAAATTTTTAAAATGCAAAATTGACAACAAACATGTATAGTAACCTGGCTACCTTTATTAAGTAACCTCAACATAAAATTTAATTTTGTATCTAATGGTATATTTATTGAAAGTGTTTATCACCAAAAACTTTGTAAAAAAAGCCAAAATATGAAAATTAGTTTTTAGTGATTTTAAAAATACTTTCATAGTTAAATGTTAAAGTTAATGTTACAGACAAATAACGCAAAAAAATACCTATTATTTGAGGCATTATTTGTCACTGTAGCTCTTTTTTTCAAAGAGTTATTAGCTTTCTTCGAAAAAGTCAAATTTTGGATGAGGGTATACAAGGGGAAAATTCATAATTTTTCAAGATTGATTTTATGGTAAAATATAATAAAGCCAAATAAAAGAACCATTTTTGGCTAATGAAGTATATGTTTAAACGGTTGCTATCTCGATTTACAGTCCATTGAAGTTGCGTTTTTGCACGCTTTTAATGGAAACAGCTTTATAAATAATGTATAAACTTAATCGGAATTTTTGCTAGAATTATTTCTCTTTCTTATATATCTGTTTTAAAATATTGCGCTTTGGGACTACTTCAAAGTTGCAAGAGTTATTAACTGAAAAGTAGATTTTGTTGTGATTTTTTTGGTATTTTAAGGTACAGTCCGCATAAAACGGAGTTTAATAATTTATGCCCTGTTATATAAGATCGGATTTGCGATAATATATTTAAAAAAGAGTACAATAAAAGAGAATGTGTAATTAATCAGTTCTTCAACTGTACAATAAAAACAAGATCAGGTTTATTTAGATATAAAAGTA